>MU700832.1:0-36926 GCA_026770625.1 Nicotiana glauca | reverse complement strand
AGGACATTCTGTGTGGAGAGAGAGAGAGAGAGAGAGAGAGAGAGAGAGAGAGAGAGAGAGAGAGAGGTAAAAATACAAATTCAGACGTTGCAGTGATAAAAAAATTTCTTTTTCTTTGGTGAGAGATGATTATTGAGCATATTATTCAGGAATCTGAAGTAATAGTAGTGTAAAGCCTTACCAGCTGTAAACCAGTCTCATCGAGGAGACCAGAACCTCCTGAGGCGAAGTTTACACCTCGATATATTCCCAATTGAAGACCATATTTCAGGCTGTGAAGAAATAGAAAAGGGGGTGGGCTGCTATTGTATCCGAAAAGCCTTGCTGCAGTTAGAAAGTGTAAGATCCTTCATTAGCGCTCTACATGTAATAGTGAAATGATTGTACCCAACGGTATGACCCAGTGGTCAATGAAATGAGCAAAAATCATAAGAGACCACTAGCCAAATCCCATTAGAGACTAAAAACACTTGGTGATTTATTCTCATTTGCCTAAGCCATAGGTGACACTGGGCAGAGTTACCTGATACCTGTGTTGTTTGGAGGTAGTAGGTACTCGATGGAATAGTCGAGGTGCGCCTCAAGCTAACTTGGACTCCACCATACCAAAAGATAGTGAAATGACTCTATATATGACATGATGTAGAACAAGTAGGAATGACTTCTCAAAATCTTATCGGTTATGTTCCTTAGACCTAATGCTAAAACTTTAGTAATCACTAACCAAGATGATCAGCACTGTTTAGGCCATTGCTGAATCTTCCAGTTGGCCTTGAGTGGACAAAATCAATGCCATTATGAGGAAAGTTAGCTGTTGCATTGCAGTCAGGGATGTAAGAGTTAGTTCCAACATCTGCTGTTGAATCCCCTAGTATGAAAATAGGGGGTGGGGCTGGCCGCTGTGCATCAGCATTTACTAAGTTGGGGCCAAATGTAGATAGACTCAGGACAATAAGAAGAGAGAAGTGACGTATCTTTTCCATGGCGAAAATGAGGTTGTTTTAGTCTAATGCCCTTCTGTCCCCTCTACCTATACTCTCGGTATGTTTGAGTTAGTTATGCATACCGATGCAATATTTTCCTCGGGTTGAGAAGGTAATTTATAGGTTATTCAGTTGTGCATAGGAGGATTATGCGTTTATTTTCCAGAGCAGAAGAAGACAGTTTACCAGCTAAGCACAAGATTGGGCGGACTGCACAGTAGTTGGTATGTTTATCTTTCAATATTGTCCCTAACAGGCATTACTTGTGGTGATAATCACACTGTTAATTAATTGTTCCATTCTTATGGAACAGTCAAAATGTTTCTTTTGCCTGCGTATTTATCAAAATGAGGAAATTTTTCTTATTGATTTGTGCAAAAGAGTTGAAAAGTTCTTGTTACTACGATGAAAGCAAGTGAGAAATGTCTTATATATTTGTTCCTTATTATTGGCCTTACTTCCATTCTGTACTGGAGATGTTTATCTTATATATTTGTTCCTTATTATTGGCCTTACTTCCATTCTGTGCTGGAGATGTTTACTATTTTGGCCTGATGAGGTTATCAATGAATTATATCTTCGACATTGACGCATGCCTCCGTAATGGACAAATCTTTGCTTCTCAACAGGGAAAACAACATGTATAAGCTCTCTGAGACTTGTTATTTGTAATTGGGGAACTTTAAACCGCATTTTGTACATAATTAGTGACAGAATACAAACACCACAGCTAAGTACAGTCCTAATAAGTGATAATACGAATTACAGTGGAAATAATGGGGGTTAAATTAGTAAAATAATTGCAAGTGAAAAATGAATAGCAGCCATATAAAGATGACAAGAGGTCATTTTTTCCTCTTCTTTTGAGAGAACTATAATGCTCTTATGGCTCTACCCCTGGCCCTGCCACAGTGCAAAGCATTCTTTGGAATAGGATATTCGTCGCGGAATGATTGAACTGGTGTATATACTCGCAAATAAAATTGTTGGCCAAGATACTGCCTTGCCCAGAATTGAGTCCTCAGGTTCCACATTCCTACATTATCCAGGGGTATATATATTGCTGTCCATGATCTTGGATAAACCTGTCAAATCCAATACCAAAATTCACAAGGCATCAAATTTTGTACTTCTTATTCAATATTTATCAAAATGACATTGTGAAAAATAATACTATTGAGTAATGAGTTCGATATATTAATCTAACCTGTATGGTACAACGTGAAACTGCGTCGATAAGGTTATATTGTTTTTTACTTGCAGGACTCCATCTACCACCATCCATTCTGTGAACATTACAAAACTTCATTGTTTAATTAAGTAACTAAAAGCATGTGGTTTGTTATGAATAGAATGAGATGTTAAAGAGTAATTACCCGACGACAAAGAAAGAGTAACCATCAAGATGCCAGCTTTGCATAATGTTCTCTCTGTTCTCAAAAACAATCTCCACAAATGCTCTGTAGTCTGCTCCCATAACTGCTGTGTTAAGGTGTATGTGTCGACCTGTAGGTTGATCAGCGATGCTTCCAACTTCGAATACTCCTTTGATATTGTAATAGTCTGCTAGCTTAAGCGGCGTATCAGCAGGGATGAAGGATACTCCATTAACTGCATATCTCTGTTTTCTATCAACTAAGCCTGCAGAATTTGCTAGTCTTATTGTTCTAGTGACATTTATCTGACCATAATGGTAAGAGCCTTGAGGGTTTGGTCTTGGTCCGCTGGCTGTAAGATTAGTCCTGTAAATCATAGAAAGAATCAGTTTCACAATGCCCTTTCAATTCAAGAAAAAGAATAACCCAAGTACATGCATTGTCTAAAAATAAATAAAGGTATCATTGAAAATTTAGTTTGTTCCAGCAAATACAATACCTTTCTATATTTAGAAATAATTTAACTTTAAATTGTCCCGACTGACCTGATTTTATAGTCACAAAATGTCCTTATATGCTTAAGACCACAAGTTCCAAAAACCTTTTTTTCTTCTTAAATTTCGTATGCAGTCAAATAGCTTCAATAAGATGAAATGGAGGGAGTACCTAATAGAACGAGCCTGATTCAGGGACCAAGAAATGTCAGTGGTTGGCCCTGAAGGAGGTGGTCCAGAAACCGGTTTTTTCGAGTTGCTGTAATGAAGAATGGCTGTGGAATTAAGAATTTGAGTGGTGAAGCGGCTGGAAACAGCAATGTAGTAGTCTTGAGCAGGCTGATCTGCAGTGACCAACACTGAGTAGGACTGACCAACATGCACATCAAGAGAAGACAATGTAGTTTGTATCGTATGAGTTCCCTCAACTTCAACCAACTTCATCATGTGTCCCTGAATTCTAAAGTTAAGTGTATTTTGAAGTCCCACGTTGGATATTCTTAACCTGTATGTTTTTCCTGGAAAATTATCACCCATTTCAGGTCATTACTTTCCACGTAAAAGTTAACAAATGGTTATTGAAAAAGAAAGACTAAATTTTGTTACTATGTATACCTGGTTCAACAGTAAATTTTGCACCATCAGGACCAAGGCCATTGATCTGAATGCCATCCGGGAATTTAAGCATCTTTCCACGGTCTAAAATTGTTTGTAATACCTGGAAATCCAAAATCAATAATTCCAACATTGTCAGACAAATTAAATTTAGTCCTTGTGGTAATAAGGAAATATGCTAAGATTAAGGGTGTGTTTAGTACGACTCAAGTCATTTTATGGAAATTTTTTTCCCATAAGGAAGTCATGTTATGAAAACAATTTTTCTTGAGCCGAGCGTATATCAGAAACAGTCTTTTCTACCTCCACAAGGTAGGAACAAGATCTTCATACATGTTATCCTCGGTAGACCTTACACTTTGGGAATATATTGAGTATGTTTTTGTTGAAGTCATGTTATGGTGTTTGGTGCCTAACTTAGGCGGAAGTCATCTTCCTTTATTTTCTTCTTTCCAAGTCGTCTTTTTTCTAACTATGTTAATTTCTCACTTTCTATTACTTGATCAACTAATAATTAGGCATTCTTATTAATTATTATTACTCAAAATTTTCATGAAGACGCTCTTCAGTTTGGTAATGGTATTATTAATTTTCAATATATATTTTTTCCAGAAAAATATTTTTCACTCACGGAACACTACAATTCTTTAAAAGAAAATAGTTTTCATGGAAAATAACTTCTGTCATACCAAATTCGCACTTTGAGATGAAACGAAGTTGCAATACCTTGTGATCAGTTTTGTACCAATCTCCAATAAGAAGGGTGAAATCTCCAGCAGGTTCAGGGAAAGGGACTGGAATTCTTGGCCTACTGAGAATCCTAATTCCTCCAAATCCACCAACGGCTTTATGGAATTTGAGAGATGGAAAATAGAAGAAACTTCCTATTTGATCTTTCACTTGCATTATGTATGTGAAATTTTTTCCAGGAGGGATGGGACATGTTGTTCCATATACACCATCTTCAAACGAATTTTTCCTTTGTTGGAGCCCATTCCTGTATTGTAAATTTCCAGTAATTTACACTCTGTCAACATATTATAATGCTCTTACTGCCAAAATTAAACAATAAAGTTGATTGCGTTCTTTGTTTTATTTTGATAATTAATAGTATAGTATTGTTTCAACTCATCAAAGATGTTTTTCATTTATTTTGCTGATATGAGGGAGGGTAGTGTGTACGCAGACCTTACCCCTACCCTGGGGTAGAGAGGCTGTTTCCAAATAGACCCTCGGCATACTTTCCTCCAGGAACTTCCCACCTTGCTCTTGGGAGACTCGAACTTACAACCTCTTGGTTGGAAGTGGAGGTTGCTTACCATCAGAGCAACCCCTCTTGTCTCCCCAAGAGCTAGAATACTTAAATTTTTCAGCAGGTGAAGGGAGTTCAATGAGACTAGAAATAAATTAAAGCCGCAACAGTAAGCCAAGAAGAAGAGGATTTATTTCTAACAAACCACTTAACTGAATGAGTGATTTATATGTTTCATTTATTAGTTACACAAGAGGAATTGTCATGTAGGGCATTCTTGAAAAAGAAAATTAAAGTCTATTTCATGGTGCAAAAAGTAAAAACTTCTAACGATTGTGTAATAAAGATAGATTTAATTAAAGAAAGCAAACTATAGACTTTACCATGCGATATACACTTTATTAGAACGTGCCAAAGAGACATTACATCAGTTTAGTAAATGCATGCAGCAGGGAAGAAAAGTGTTGAAATTGTGGTAAATTATTCAGTGCACTTTTGAGGAATCATAATAATTACTTGATAGTGTAAAAAAGTTGTACATTCTAGTAGAAAGAAATTAATTAGAAAGTGAAGCACATACCAGGTGAGAAGAAATGGGTCAGGCAAATCATTATGGACGTTGATGATAAGGTTGTCATTGGTAACACTGTATATATCAGGACCTGGAAATTGTCCATTTATCAGAATTCCCTGTCCAATGCCATTTATCGTGCGTAATCATTAGAATTTAGGCAACCAACAAAGACAAATCCAGTAGTCTAAAATACCTGAAGATAATGCAGGCACAGAAAGTGCGATTTTGTACGACAGAAATAGTTTTTCATGATGAAAAATTACTTTTATCAAAAAAGTTTACAGAAAAAAATATAATACTAAAAGTAATACTAATATTATTAGCTAGTTTGAGCATGTTTTGATAAAAATCTAAATTTTAAAAAAATAATATAATAATATTTAAGGAAAATAATTTCCGCCTACAAGTGAAGTTTTCACAATCTAGATGGAGCAGTAACTAAATAATAGAAAATGACTTCCTTATTATGAAAAATATGTTATAAAAAATGATTTATAAGTACCTGTTGGCGGACACCAAGAGGATATATATCGCCATAGCTGATTCTCCAGTCAAAGTATCTATATGGATCCTCTGCAACTACTATATAAATCGACATGCAGAGAGCCACTGAGGCAAAACAACACCACCTTCTACCATTTTCCAGTAATAGCAACCTCATTATTTTCTTCAAGAACAACTAATAGAAACACAAAGTAATATTAATTACTAGTATCTAAAATGAAGATGGCAGTTGATATATATGTGTGTATATATAGGTATATATTGGAATATGAATGCAGGTTACGAACTGTGAAATGCACAGATGAAATGCGAAAGAGTTATATATATATATAGAGATATGGAAGTGGGAATTAGGAAAAAGAAAAGAAGCGTCGTCGTAAGGAATGGTTTAATTAATTAATGGGTTAATAACAGAATGAAAAACACGCATCCGAGACTCATGGTTTGAAAGCGCCATAAATCTTGGTGTATTGCCATAGACAAAGTATGAATGAAACTAAAAAAAAGAGCTGCTCTATAGTTGTAATTCTGACCCTACACTTCCACTTGTTATTTTGTGTAGACCTCCCATAGTCCCTATTGTCATTTATAGTGTTGAATTGAATTTAATAATTTAGCATTAGTAATGATTTGAACTTTATTTGAGTTACTACATTTATGGGCTATATAAATTATTGGACCATTCAAGAATGTTAAGTCCAAGCTTGAAATAATACATTAAAAGATAAAATTGTGAAAAAAATTAAGAAATATTTATAAATATATATATGTATGTGTATATATATATATATATATATATATATATATATGTGTGTGTGTGTGTGTGTGTGTGTGTATATATGTATATATATATGTATATATATGTATGTATGTATAAAATATTTCTTAAAATTGTATAAATCTAATGTCGAATTGGTTTAGTTTCGATTTGACTTTTTTAGTTAAAACCAAACCAAACCAATTATGGTCGAGGTTTTGTTTTTCAATACTAAACCAAAGCAAAAAAAACCACATCGGATTTTCTTTTCCGATTTGACTCGGATTATCGATTTGGTGTGATTCATCGGTTTTCTTTGTACATGTAACAACGCAACCCCGCTAGTGATATTGTCTGCTCTGAGCCTAGGCCCTCACAGATTTAAAACGCGTCACTAGGGTCTAAGGCTTATTAACTTATATACCCAACATCCATCTTGTATTTTTGCCGATGTGGGACTCTGTCTATCGCCTGGGGTCTTACATACACCCCCTCTTATGGACTTAGCGTCTTCGCTGTAGTTTGCCCCACCGAACTTTGCTCCGCCTAACCGGGATTTGCCTAAACTCAGTTGAACTCTGACCCACCATCGGCACAGTTGACACAAGAGTGGCTCTGATACCATCTGTAATAGCCCAGCCCGCTAGTGATATTGTCCGCTCTGGGCCTAGGCCCTCACGAGTTTAAAACACGTCACTAGGGTTTAATGCTTGTTAACTTATATAACCCAACATTCCTCTTATATTTTTGCCGATGTGGTACTTTGTCTAAAGCCTGGGGTGTTACAGTATACCCATACTCCTAGAGTCCTAGTATGTGTTAGACTTGTTTCAAATTAATCGGCCAAATTAAATTCTTAGGTCATGTATATTCTGGTAAATAAGTCTTTGTAATTCTAACCAAAAGATTAGGTAAAAAGGGACATACTCTCTCCGGTTCACAATAAGTGACCAATTTACTTTTTTATTTTGGTTCAAAATAAATATTCGGTTAGTGTTTAACCCAAAAAAATAGTTTTCAGGGTCAAAGCAATAATTTTATATGACGGGCCACAAGCAACCGATTCAATCCGAAAGATATAAAATTTTATTAATACAACGTGATAGAGAAGTGAGAAATAAATTCAACAGATAATATAACAAAAATAAAGCAGAGAAGAAAGAATTCTTATTGAATGATCCTTGATAGGATAATGAGCTGAACAGAGCTTGAAGGGCCGAACTTTGGCTAACTTGAGAGCAATATGCTATAAATTATAATGTATAGAATTGTAGAGAAGAAAATTAGATTCCCCCACATGGTGGTAAAAGTATGTCTATTTATAGTACTAAATCTAAGTAACAATTCTTCTTGAATTATGTGTCCATTACGAGCATTTACTCAATTCATCCATTACTTTTGGAAGACTTGTAACAACTGCGTAAATGCTGAAATTCCGTAACTGATGCGTTAATTTCGTAACTGATGAGTTAATTCCATAACTGATGAGTTAATTCCGTAACGGATGAGTTAGTCTCGTGCCTGTTGAGTCAATCCCGTGCCTGTTGAGTCAATCTCGTGCCTGTTGAGTCAATCCCGTGCCTGTTGAGTCAATCACATGCCTGTTGAGTCAATCTCGTGATTGATTGCCTTGTTCTGACCGTTACAATCATTTATTGCATTTATTAATAATTGAATTGTAACTGATGGTGTACTGATGGTAAATCTCATATAATCTAGGATTAATTGACTCTTTCCTTATTTGTAATTATGAGATATTCTCCCGCACCTGATCTGGGCTATTTCATGATGATCAGTTCCGAGGCTAACATGCACGGTATGTTCGGTCCCGGGGGTATTTCACATATCATCTTTACATGTCATTCTTCACTTTTCTTCAAACTTTGCTGACACGTATCGCCATTTAATAGACCCACATAGCGAGTCTAATTTTCACCAATACAGATAGTCCCCCCACTTTCTGGTTACTTACTATGATGTGACCGAAAAGTGGAAGATTTTATCCTTTTCATCCTTGCCTCTGCCTCATTAAAAACCTTGCCGGAAAAACCCAATAGGGACAAAAATCGGACGAAGGAAAAAAGAGTGCATAACTTAGAGATTCAGATGATAACTCCACCGCTTATGTTCCTTTCATCAATAATTAGTTGGTTTACCCATGTCTTGTTTCAGGGTTTGAAGACAAATCTTTGCCTTATGTTTACAAAGTTTGATATATATATTTCTGCTTTAGTTTCTGCCTATTTTAATGTTTGGATTTTTGTTTTACCCTTTAACTTTGCATTAAAAATACTTTAATGCTCCATGACTTTTTAAATAAGCACGAATTATAAAAGAGAGCCCTTTTATGAACGACACTTAATGAAGAAGACGTCTCAACTTCATAATGGTGTAAATATACAAAATAGATATAGGAATTTTCACATGTTTTTCTTTAACTATGTTTTGAAGAAAGTTTTTACATTTAACTTTTATAACATTTTATCTGGTAAAGTCTTCCTAGCACAAAATATGTAACTTATACTCCAAATATTTTTTTAGTCCTAGTAGAATACACTCTATAATGTATTTTTTTAGAAAGTAACATAACAATATGAGATGAGTCATAGCGCATTAGATTAAAGTATTTAATAACAAAGATAATAAAATCGCATAAAATAAATATTGCTAATTAATAAGCCATAAAAATGAACATAATCTAAAAGTAATATATAAGTCATACTAAAATAAGTACATCTAATAAGAACTATTAATTACATGACTAAGTACTGAAAAAAAGAAGATAAACTAAGTTATGCATTTTTATTATAAACCAATGCAAAACTAAAAATCTATATCCAACACTATTGTCATTTATAATGTTGAATTGAATTTATTTTATTAGCATTAATAATGATTTTGAACTTTATTTGAGTTACTACATTTATGGGCTATATAAATTATTGGACCATTCAAGAATGTTAAGTCCAAGCTTGAAATAATACATTAAAATATAAAATTGTGAAAAAGTTTAAGAAATATTTATATCACGACCCAGATTTTTCATCCTCGGGAGTCGTGATGGCGCCTACTATTAGGAGCTAGGCAAGCCAAACGTTAATTACCTTTTTATTAAACACATTTCCTTTTTAATAATTAACATCATTTAAGATAAAAGCAACTAAAATTAAATTATAAGCGGAAGTCTTAAATTTAAATAGCTAAACAAAATACTGAATTCCAACATGAATCTCTACCCAAGAACTAGAGTCACATACTCACGAACATCTAAGAATACTAAATACAAAGTCTAAAAAGAAACATAAATCTGTTTATCTCGAAGACAATGAGATGACAGTCTAAAGTACGAATAAAGGAGACGCCGGGCCTGCGGACGCCTGCAAGGCTACCTCGGTGTCTCGCTGAATTGAAAGCCTGCTCCCACACTACTGTTGCCTCTGTCCAAAACCTGGATATGTGCAAAATAGCACAGATTATAGCATCAGCACAACCGACCCCATGTGCTGGTAAGTGCCTAGCCTAACCTCGGCGAAGTAGTGACGAGGCTAGGACCAGACTACCAGATAAACATGTGCAGTTTAAATATATACATACCGCAGAAAGAAATACAGGAAGTAAACAGTAAATAAAGGAAGGGGAAACATGCAGTGGGGAGACAACAGCTACAAACAGGAAATCTCAATATAAAGATAGAAGTAACCAAGAGAATTTACAGCGAACTACGAAACAAATATCCGAAATAAACACACTAGAATCAGCAATTATTGCGGCGCGCAACCCGATCCCAATATATATCAATACTGTTGCGGCGTGCAACCCGATCCACACTGTCATTGTTGCGGCGTGCAACCCGATCCGTATCATCTAGCATTGTTGCGGCCAAACGCACACGCAAGCGCACTCGGTCATCAAGTAATAAAGTGACTAAAAGTCGGATGTCGATCCCACGAGGACTTGTGATTAACTATTAACTAAATTAGACTATCCTAATTATCTATACAAGAATTAAACCTAGTAGTATTTGATTCTAAACTAATTAAATAAATAAAAACAAATAATAAACTTTTAACAAAGTGAAAGAGCAGATTTTTATGATATCAATGTAATAAAAACGATCTAGGGTTATGGGCTATCTAACATTCCTATTGTATTCTTTAATTGAATTGACTAACAAATTTATCTAGTTTATTGGTTGACAGGGTTAATATTGCTCATAAGAATCTGTCGAGTTCTTACTCGCCTATTCAAGCTAACCTAACGCCTATATGTCTATAGAATTAGAATCAACAAGAACTCATTTATAATTCCTGTAAATCAACCAAGCAAGGCAATTAGGTATATGTCTATCCTAACCGCGAATCCATTCCCCGCGGCCCAGGTTCAAGAACTTGCTCTACTAAATCCTATATGCAATCTAGAATTCCCACTTTCGAGTTCAACTCTAGATTCGTAGATAGTATTCAATTGGTGATCAAGCAATCAAATAATTAAGTGCAGGATTGAATAAATAAACCAATATGATAAACTAAGAAATCGAAATCAATATTCGAATAACAATAGTCATGAAAGAATCACAACCCTAGAACGTGAAGTTTAGCTCCACATAGACATGGTAGCAAAATAGCAAATCATACAAAGAAGCATAAAAAGACTAAGTTTAGGGAAGAAAAGATGAAACCTGGCCTCCACGGCGGCTCTGTGCTCTTCCTTGGTCAAAAATTTCTCTCAAAAACGTTCTCCTATGTATACATACCGAGTAGGGTTAGGACCAAATAATTATACCTTCCCCAAGGTGAAAAAGGACACTTTTTCCGGGCTTAACTAGCACTGCAACGCACCTGGGCGCGCATATGGCCGTGCATTTTTGCTGATGTTCTGCCTTGACCGCGCATTCATGAGTGCTGCAGCGCATTTGGGCGCGCTATTGCGCATTTTCACCCTTTTTCGTTCCGAATATGGAAAAACGTAAAA
Organism: Nicotiana glauca; assembly: GCA_026770625.1. Lineage (NCBI taxonomy): Eukaryota > Viridiplantae > Streptophyta > Magnoliopsida > Solanales > Solanaceae > Nicotiana > Nicotiana glauca. The sequence continues at coordinate 25,400 of MU700832.1, read as the reverse complement.
CATAAAAGTTGTAGCCCTTTGAGTTATCTTTCCAACCATATATTATGGATCGAAAATAAAGTTCTAAGAGAAATGTTATGTCTATTTTACTAGATAGTGCGCAATCTGCCTACTGGAGTCTTCGTTCGCTCTAACCATCATCCGTTGACCCCCAAACGCGATCCCGACTTAATTCCTTTAACTTTTACTCAAACTTTAAAGCTCCAAATCATTTGAATTCATTACATAACATGTACATAGCTCGAAATCATTCCTACAAGACATAAAACACATAGTTAGCGTAAAATACTAGCGATTAAAGCGCAAACTCAACTAAAGTGGTGTAAATTAGAGTGTAATAATCGACTAAAATATGCAATTGTAGCCTATCATCAACACCCCACACTTAAACGTTGCTCGTCCTTGAGTCAACCAAAAATTTACTATATCTATGAGCATATAACATATTTGAAGCACACTACACCAATGATTATGGTTGATAGCAACAATTAAACTCTAGCATATGCAATCATCATACTCTCCCCTTTACTTATGCCACTCTTCAAAAATATTCAAACAAAGACAATATGCTCACAAAAACCCTAGCCTCAAAAACCGACTCAATGTCACAATGTACTCATGGCTTGAATACCCACCGTCGTAGAGAAGTCTAATAACGTTACCTATCCCTCATGAAACCGTGTGCCCTCACAACCAAGACAAGAGAGTAAGTTGAATCCACACATTAGAATCTCATGATCAAATATATTTTAAGGACTCATATATATCAAAGAAAATATCGCTCACCCTCATAAAAGAAGTCACATGCATGTAATTGGTACCATAGGCTTGCCCTTAATGTAAATCTTTACTAATGTAGGCTCACTCGATCTAAAATCAATTAGGACTTTTTCATGGTTGTAATGTAGGCTAAGGGACGGGTAGGATATATTTAGGAATAGTGGTTCACCCTCCTAAGCACTTTAACACATCACATAATTGCTTTGAGCGCAAATTGTTCGATCCCAACTTCAATTTCACAACTAATATCACACCAAAATGCTCCCTTATTCTTTAAGCACTACATTAATTCATACCCACTAGCAGAAACAAGACAACAATGCATTCATCTCTAATTTTTTTTCTTCAGATTATTCTTTTTTTTCCCGCTAGTGGTGTATTATTTTAAAAAAATAAGTGTACCCTTCTTTATTTCATTGGTTCCACTCAAAAGCCACCCCACTCTTAGTTCCTTCTTATTTCTTTTAGCACTCATCTCACGATTAAAGTGCGTTAAGAGGAAAAGGGATCAAAACAATGCCAATTAAAAATAAAAAAGGTGTAGGCTTGTAATATGGGTGCCAAATAAAAGTCTATAGGCTCAAAAGAGTTAACTAGGGATAAATTTTATTTGTGGTAAGCAATTAAGCTAAAAAAGATCAAAGAAAGCCTAAAATTACTTTTCAAACCGAGCATCGCCTAAAATTTCGCTTCAATTCACATACCGGGCAAGTTCTAGACGCATGTACACAACATGGACTATACAAAAACCTCACCACACATGGCACATGACTCACTAAGGACGATTTTATTCCGACTCTCAAACAAATGCAAGTATTCACGAAGTCACGAGATATTAAGCATTAACCAGAAAGTGAACATAAGTCAAGAAAACGAGGCATAGGCATCACATGACATGCTATCCAACTAAGCAAGGTATCATCAATAATTTCAAATCATAGGGAAGATACTACACATGCCAAAGCCCAAATATGCTACTATCAAACAAGCCAAGGGTGCCTAGGTTCATCATTCTTCCTCCATTTATTCCCTAAATTCTAATCTACTCTAAAATATAAAAAAATACTACTACCTGGTTCAAACTACATCCCATGGAAAAGAACCGAGGCACAAAGAAAAACCACGGGGTATTATTACCACCTAAAGAAATAAAAGACATATTTTTGGATTTTTGTTTAGACTTTAATCCCTCAAGAAAACCATCCAAGAGATCCATCATCGGAAAAAGTCTAACTTTTCCACCTTTTTCAATTTTTTTTTGATTTTTCTTTTTTTCCACAAAAAAAATATTAATCTACTAAAATTCTACACGACTACGAAGAAAAAAAAAGAAGCTAAAATAATAAAAAGCTAATTATCCAAAGAAATTCTTCCACCCCACACTTAAAGGAGTGCAGTGTCCCCAATGCACAAATAAAGCAAAAATAATAATGGTGGACAAGAAACTCCCTGAAAGGCCAAAGGCCGAAGCACTAGTAGCTCACGGGGTACTCAGACTTCTCCCAAGGATGGTCCTTTGTGCGGGTACCTCACACTAGTTCCAACCACATAGCTTACTTTTGGATACTTCTAGTGACTTTTCTTCTATGCTCATAATCCTACAAAAAATGCTACAAAGGTAGAAATATAAAATAAATAAAAATAAAAGAAAGCAGTAAAGCTGGGTTGCCTCCCAACAAGCACCTAATTTAAAGTCGCGGCACAACGTGAACCACTTTTTTCTCCACCTCGAACTTATGAATTGTACCCCTAACATGGCATCCAGTCTGCGGCTATGCTCCAGTGGTGGGGCTACAAGCCAAGTAATAATTTTTTCACTCTGCACTTCTTGGCCTTTAGATGAGAAATGTAATTTTCGCTTTTTGGCGCAACAAATTCAACAATATACACTCTCATATTCACCCTTTGACTCCCTCATAGGATCAGATGGCTCGATTACTATCTTGCTATCTAAATATAATGTGAAAAAATAATTGGAATAAGGTCTAATGCGCTCTAACTCATGAATTTTACTACTATTTGCATCCTCATAGTTATATACACTCAAGTCTCCTAAAGTAATGTTATCTACCCCCTCACATGACTCTAGAGCACTCTTCTCAATATTGGCATCCTCAAGAAAAACAGGGTCTAGTGATTGGTATTCTCGTTTTAGCTCCTTAATTTGGTTTAGAAGATTTTTTTCAGCTTCACACAACTCGTTATTAGATTGTAGGGCGTTACATGCATCAACCTTTGCATTCAAATCTGCATCTAAGTTATGTACAACCAAGCTAAAATTATCAATTTTATGTGCAAGTTCATCTCTCTCCTTAGACCAATCATTTACCAACGTTGTAAGAAGACAATGTCGTTTCTCATATTCCCTTAATCGTGAATATTCTTTCCAATACCAACATTTACTCCCATATTCAAATTCAGACCTCCCAGAGTTCAGGTCATGACAAGCCCAAAAAGACGGACCATAAATATCTTCCGTCAACCAAGTATCTTCATCAATAACCTTACCTCCGGATATTTCATCCCCTAATGTCATGTTGAGAGAACTAGAAACACGCTAAGAGAAAAATCACATAGTTATAAAAATAAAAATATTTACAAAAAGAGAAGAAAAAAAATCAGAACTTGTAAAGATAAAATTAAAAGTCTAATGTAGAAAAATAGTTAATTTCTAAGTCCCTGGCAACGACGCCAAAAACTTGTTGCGTCCAAACGCACACGCAAGCGCACGCGGTCGTCAAGTAATAAAGTGACTAAAAGTCGGATGTCGATCCCACGAGGACTTGTGATTAACTATTAACTAAATCAGACTATCCTAATTATCTATACAAGAATTAAACCTAGTAATATTTGATTCTAAACTAATTAAATAAATAAAAATAAATAATGAACTTTTAACAGAGAAAGAGCAGATTTTTATGATATCAATGTAATGAAAACGATCTAGGGTTATGGGCTATCTAACATTCCTATTGTATTCTTCAATTGAATTGACTAACTAATTTATCTAGTTTATTGGTTGACAGGGTTAATATTGCTCATAAGAATCTGTCGAGTTCTTACTCGCCTATTCAAGCTAACCTAACGCCTATATGTCTATGGAGTTAGAATCAACAAGAACGCATTTATAATTCCTGTAAATCAACCAAGCAAGGCAATTAGGTATATGTCTATCCTAACCGCGAATCCGATCCCCGAGGCCCAGATTCAAGAACTTTCTCTACTCAATCCTATATGCAATCTAGAATTCCCACTTTCGAGTTCAACTCTAGATTCGTAGATAGTATTCAATTGGTGATCAAGCAATCAAATAATTAAGTGCAGGATTGAATAAATAAACCAATATGATAAACTAAGAAATCGAAATCAATATTTGAATAACAATAGTCATGAAAGAGCCACAACCCTAGAACGTGAAGTTTAGCTCCACATAGACATGGTAGCAAAACAGTAAATCATACAAAGAAGCATAAAAAGACTAAGTTTAGGGAAGAAAAGATGAAACCCGGCCTCTACGGCGGCTCTGTGCTCTTCCTTGGTCAAAAATTTCGCTAAAAAACGTTCTCCTATGTATACATACCGAGTAGGGTTAGGCCCAAATAATTATACCTTCCCCAAGGTGAAAAAAGACACTTTTCCCGAGCTTAACTAGCGCTGCAGCGCACCTGGGCGCGCATTTTTGCTGATGTTCTGCCTTGACCGCGCATTTATGAGCGCTGCAGCGCATTTGGGCGCGCTATTGCGCATTTTCCACCCTGTTCCGTTCCGAATTTAGAAAAAAGTAAAACATGAAAGTTGTAGCCCTTTGAGTTATCTTTCCAACCACATATTGTGGAGCCAAAATAAAGTTCTAGAGAAATGTTATGTCTATTTTACTAGATAGTGCGCAATCTGCCTACTAGAGTCTTCGTTCACTCTAACCATCATCCGTTGACCCCCAAACGTGATTCCGGCTTAATTCCTTTAACTTTTACTCAAACTTTAAAGCTCTAAATTATTTAAATTTATTCCATAACATGTACATAGCTCGAAATCACTCCTACAAGTCATAAAACAGACAGTTAGCGTAAAATACTAGTGATTAAAGCGCAAACTCAACTAAAGTGCTGTAAATTAGAGTGTAATAATTGACTAAAATACGCAATTGTAGCCTATCATCAGGTGTGCAACCCGACCCTCAAATATCACTATTGTGGCGTGCAACCCGACCCATATCATTTAGCATTGTTGCGGCGCGCAACCCGATCCCAATATATATCAATACTGTTGCGGCGTGCAACCCGATCCACAATGTCATTGTTGCGGCGTGCAAACCGATCCGTATCATCTAGCATTGTTGCGGCGTGCAACCCGAACCTCAAATATCACTATTGCGGCTTGCAACCCGACCCATATCATTAAGCATTATTGCGGTGTGCAATCCGATCAACATTTATCATTGTTGTGGCGTGCAACCCGATCCATATATATATCACTCTATCTCACCCAAACAACAGTCACAACTAAGGGGCAAGGAAGTAAACAAATAGTGGAGGAAATCCCGGAAAGGGAATACAATAAAACAGTTAAATCCCGATAAGGGAACAATATCAATAAACTCAATATCCCGGCAAGGGAGAAAACCAACAAAATCAACAAAATGTCCCGGCAAGGGAATAACCAATAAATTTTTCTCTTTTTTTCATTTCTTACTTTATAATTCACTTTATCATTTGAGCCAACACTCCAAAGAATCAGATCATTTCGTATACCTTTAAAATTCGTATCACAATACTCGAGCCAATGCTCCTCGAAGTCAAATGATCATAATGTCTTTCACATGTTCTTTACAACATATAGAAATCCTCAAATAAGCACGGAAATTACAACAAAATCATGATAATCGCATTATAAGGACTCACGGTCATGCTAGACACCAATGTATAGATACTCGTCACCATGACTATACACCATACTCGACAATTAGCAAGTAGCAACAAGACTCAACTCCTAATCCCTCAAGGTAAGGTTAGACCAAACACTTACCTCAACTTCCACGGCCAAAACAATCCACAACAACCGCTTTCCCTCTCGAATTCGGATCCAACTCAATCAAATCTATACAACAATCACTTTATAATATCAATATATGCTAAACAAATCAAACCCAAAGCCTAAATATAGACTTCCAAGCTTTCTTCCCAAAATTCCAAAATCGACCCCGGGCCCACTTGGTCAAAACATGAGGTTCGGACCAAGTTCATATTACCCATCCCCCCCACGAGCCCGAATATATATATTTTGTTTTCAAATTCGACCCCAAAACGAGGTCTAAATCAAGAAAAATCAAAAAGCCCTAACTTTACCCAATTCCCCCAATTTCTACCATAAATTACATGATTTAAGCTTAGGAAGTTGATAAATAATGATGGAAAATGAAGAAAACAAGTTAAGATTTACTAACCCAAGAAGTGTTGATGAAAGAGAGCTTCAATGGATGCCTAAGGACCTTGGAGAAGAAGGGGTTCGAGTATTTTTTTGTGAAAATCCCGTAGCTACTGTTCTGTAATTTTTAAAATATAACTAGGCAGAATTTGCCCTTCGCATTCACGGGAAGGAGGTCGCGTTTGCGAAGGGTGAACTGGACAAACCATCGCGAACGTGGAAAGGCAAACGCGAACGCGTAGAAGAAAGATGCTGGGGTCCAGGAAGTTGTTCTATGCGAACGCGTGAGCTACCACGCGAACGCGATGAAAGAACTTGCAAGGCATCGCGAACGCGGTCCAGCGTACGCGAACATGAAGGAGAGCAGAGGGCTGGGCCCTCAGAGTTCATTAGCTCTATGCGAACGCGAAGCAGTAACGCAAACGCGATGAAGGAAAAACTCGAGGCTTCGCGAACGCGGAAAAAGGCATCGCGAACGCGAAGAAGACTTCGAATGCAACAACTGAAGCTCATTTTCTGCAACTTTCCTAAGTCCGAAATCACTCCGAAATGCTCCCAAGCCCTCGGGGCTCCTAACCAAACCCATACACTAACTCAACAACATACTACGAACTTAACTGTGCGATCAAATCGCCAAAATAATATAAAAAATAATGAATCAAACCTCAAAATCACTAGTTTTTCTTCAAACTTCATAAACTTTCAAATTTAGAATTTTAGGTCCGTAACACGTCAAACGACGTCCCATTTCGACCAAACTTCAAGAAAATATCTTAAAACACATATAAGACCTGTACCGGGCGCCGGAACTAATATACGAGCCCGATACCAATACGTCTAATCAATTTTCATTTCAAATCTCCTTAACAATTTTAGAAAAACAATTTCTTTCAAAAATTCATTTCTCGGGCTCGGGACCTTGGATTTCGATTCTGGGCATACGCCGGAGTCCCATATTTTTCTACGGACCCTTCGGGACCGTCAAATTACGGGACCGAGTCCGTTTACCCAAAATGTCGACCGAAGTCAAATTTAATCATTTTCATATCAAATTTTAGCATTTTTCACAAAATTTCACATTTAGCTTTTTGGCTACGCGCCCGGACTATGCACGCAAATTGAGGCAACTAAAAATGAGGTTTTCAAGGCCCCGGAAGCACAAAATGAGAAGAAAAACAAGTGATCACCCTTTGGGTCGTCACATTCTCCACCTCTAAAAAAATCGTTCGTCCTCGAACGGACAAGAGAAAGAAGTACCTGAGCCGGGAAATAGATGAGGATAACGGCTCCGCATATCAGACTCGGAATCCCAGGTCGATACCTCAGGAGGCTGACCTCTCCACTGAACACGCACTGAAGGAAAACTTTTCGACCTCAACTGTCGAACCTGCCAGTCTAAAATAGCTTCCGGCTCCTCCTCATAAGACAAATCCTTGTCCAACTGGACAGTGCTAAAATCTAACACGTGAGATGGATCGCCATGACACTTTCGGGGCATAGACACATGAAACACTGGATGCATGGCTGATAAGCTAGGCGGCAAGGCAAGTCTATAAGCCACCTCTCCCACACGATCGAGAATCCCAAATGGATCAATGAACCTAGGGCTAAGCTTGCCCTTCTTCCCGAATCTCATCACGCCCTTCATAGGTGACACTCGGAGCAATACCGCTCACCAACCATAAAGGCCATATCTCGAACCTTGCGGTCTGCATAACTCTTCTACCTGGACTGAGCTGTACGAAGCCTATCCTGAATAATCCGGACCTTATCCAAGGCCTCCTGAACCAAATCCGTACCCAATAACCGAGCCTCTCCCGGCTCAAACCATCCAACTAGGGACCAACATCGCCTACCATATAGCGCCTCATAAGGAGCCATCTGAATGCTGGACTGGTAGCTGTTGTTGTAGGCAAACTCCGCTAAGGGCAAAAACTGGTCCCACGAGCCTCCAAAATCAATGACACAGGCTCGGAGCATATCCTCTAGAATCAGAATAGTCCTCTTGGACTGGCCGTCTGTATGGGTATGGAATGCTGTACTCAACTCAACCTGGGTGCCCAACTCTCGCTGAACTGCTCTCCAGAAGCATGAGGTAAACTGCGCACCCTGGTCCGAAATGATAGATGCCGGCACTCCATGAAGGCGAACAATCTCCCAGATGTAGATCTTAGCTAACCTCTCGGATGAATAGCTGGTTGCAACAGGAACAAAATGTGTTGACTCGGTCAGCCTATCAGCAATGGCACAAACTACATCGAACTTCTTTCGGGTCAACGGAAGTCCAGTAACGAAATCCATGGTAATCCTCTACCACTTCCACTCGGGAGCTCAATCCTCTGAAATAATCCATCAGGCCTCTGATGCTCATACTTAACCTGTTGATAGTTCAAACATCGAGCCACATATGCAACTATAACTTTTTTCATTCTACGCCACCAATAATGCTGCCTCAAATTCAACTCCTTTTGCTTGAATAGATACTGAAGACTCTTGTGATCAGTGTCACCTCACACATCACGCCATATAGGTAATGCCTCCAAATCTTCAATGCATGAACAATGGCTGCCAACCCTAGATCATGAACCGGATAATCCTTCTCGTGGATCTTCAACTGCCTCAAAACATAGGTAATGAATCTGCCATCCTGCATCAATACTGCACCAAGCCCAATACGAGAAGCATCACGATAAACTATATAAGGCCCTGAACCTGTGGGCAAACCCAATACCGGTGCCATAGTCAGAGCTGCCTTGAGCTTCTGAAAGCTCGCCTCACACTCGGTTCATCAACTCTATAAACGCTGCTGGGACATTGGTCAACCCAAATGACATGACCAAGAACTCATAATGCCCATACCGAGTACGAAAAGCCATCTTAGGGACATCGGATGCCCTAATACTCAACTGATGGTAGCCAGATCGCAAGTCAATCTTGGAGAATACCGTGGCACCCTAAAGCTGGTCGAACAAATCATCAATCCTCGGCAGTGGATACTTATTCTTAATCGTTACTTTGTTCAATTGCCGATAATCAATGCACATCCTCATCGAACCATCCTTTTTCTTCACAAATAACACTGGTGCACCCCAAGGCAATATTCTGGGTCTAATGAAACCCTTCTCAAACAAATCCTACAACTGATCTTTTAACCCTTTTAACTCTGGTGAGGCCATGCGATACGACGAGATAGAAATAGGCTGAGTGCCCGGAGCCGGATCCTTACAAAAGTCGATATCCCTATCGGGCGGCATACCTAGCAGGTCTGAAGGGAAAACCTTAGGGAACTCTCGAAAAATGGGAACAGAATCAGTAGAAGGGACCTCTGCGCTGGAATCGCGAACATACGACAGATAATCTAAACACCCCTACTCGACCATGCGTCGAGCCTTCACAAATGATATAACACTGCGAGTGGAATGACCTGGGAGTTCCCCTCCACTCCAAACGGGCAAATCCGGTAAAGCCAAGGTCATGGTCTTGGCATAGCAATCCAAGATAGCATGATACGGGGACAACCAATCCATCCCTAATATGACATCAAAGTCGACAAGGTCTAATAGCAACAAATCAACACGGGTCTCAAGATCCCCAAACACTACAACACAGGAAAGATGAACTCGGTCGACCACAATAGAATCACCCACAAGTGTAGACACATAAACAGGAATACTCAATGCATCACTAGGCATGACCAGGTACGGTGCAAAATAGGATGACACATACAAATACGTAGACCCTGGGTCAAATAGCACTGAAACATCTCTATCACAAACCAGAATAGTACCTGTAGCGACTGCATCTGAAGATTCAACCTCTAGCATGGCTGGAAAAGCATAACATCGGGGCTGGGCCCCACCTCCCTGAACCATATCTCTGGGACGGCCGACTGATGGCTGCCCTCCACCTCTGGCGGCCTGAGCTCCACCTCTATGACCTCTGACTCCACCTCTAGCACCTCTACCCCCGCCTCTAGCTGGCTGGGCAGACTGTGGAACATCTCGTGCCTGAACCATGGCACGAGAACCCTGATGCTGAGAACTACCCGATGCTCGAGTGCAAAATCTGGAAATGTGACCTGGATCACCACAAGTGTAGCAAGACCTCGGCTGCTGCGGCTGAGCACCTCTCAACCTCGGGCAAGCCCTCCTGATATGACCATACTCACCATACTCATAACATCCACGCGAATGCTGTAGCTGAGGAAAATGAGGATGACCCTAGCGACCCGAATGACCACCTCAGAAGCTCTGAAGTGGTGGTGCACTGATGGGAGCTGGTGGTGCATTGTAAGGCTGCTGATCAGAATAATGCGGCTGAGAACCACGACCACCTGAAGTACTATGATAGACCTGGAGTGCTGACTGAAAGGGCCTAGGTGGATGGCCTCTACCATAAGAATCTCTACCTCTAGATGAGGTACCACTGAATCTGCCTGCATGAGAAGGCCTCTTATCTGACCCATGACCACCTCCTTGTGACCGAACCATCTCCACTCCGTGAGCCACGTTAAACACCTCCTGAAAAGTGATCTCACTCCCGGCCTAAGCTACTATACCCGACTAACCTGCCACCGCTGGCTGGACTACTGGAAGCAGCCCCGCTCGGATGACATTCTCTATGAGGCCTACCAATCGGACTAGAGCGTCCCGAAGAACTAGGGTGGCCATGAACCCTTATGGGACCTGAGCTGGGCCCACCGAAACTGCTAGGGCTAGAACCTCTTCCTCAAACTCAACCTGAGGCTACGCCTATGGGGTTACTGCCCGGGGCTCGGACTGCTGAGCAGTAGATGAGGAAGCGCGTATTCTCCATCTGCGGAAGAACATAGTAGAAATTCAATCGGTATTTGAGAAACAGAACCGCACGACAAGAAAGAACAAATGTGAAGTTTTTCCTAACTCTGTAGCCTCTGGGGGATAAATACAGACGTCTCCGTACCGATCCCTCATACTCTACAAAGTTTTGTCCGTGAGTTGTGAGACCTATGCAACCTAGTGCTCTGATACCAACTTGTCACGACCCGAATTTTTCACCCTCGGGAGTCGTGATTGCGCCTACTATTAGGATCTAGGCAAGCCAAACGTTAATTACCTTTTGATTAAACATATTTTCCTTTTTAATAATTAACAACATTTAAGATAAAAGCAATGGAAATTAAATCATAAGCAGAAGTCTTGAATTTAAATAGCTAAACAAAATACTGAATTCCAACATGAATCTCTACCCAAGAACTGGAGTCACATACTCACGAACATCTAAGAATACTAAATACAAAGTCTGAAAGAAACATAAATCTATTTATCTCGACGACAATGAGGTGGCAGTCTAAAGTAGGAATAGAGGAGACGCCGGGAGTGCGGATGCCTGCAAGGCTACCTCGGTGTCTCGCTGAACTGAAAGCCTGCTCCCACACTACCGTTGCTGCTGTCCAAAACCTGGATATGTGCAAAATAGCACATAGTGTATAATCAGCACAACTGACCCCATGTGCTGGTAAGTGCCTAGCCTAACCTCGGCGAAGTAGTGACGAAGCTAGGACCAGACTACCAGATAAACCCGTGCAGTTCAAATATATACATACCGCAGAAAGAAATACATGAAGTAAACAGTCAATAAAGGAATGGGAAACATGCGGTGGGGAGACAACAGCTACAAAGAGGAAATATCAATATAAAGATAGAAGCAACCAAGAGAATTTACAGCGAACTACGAAACAAATATCCGAAATAAGCACACTTGAATCAGCAATTGTTGCAGCACGCAACCCGATCCCAATATATATCAATACTGTTGTGGTGTGCAACCCGATCCACAATGTCATTGTTGCGGCGTGCAACCCGATCCGTATCATCTAGAATTGTTGTGGCGTGCAACCCGACCCTCATATATCACAGTTGCGGTGTGCAACACGACCCGTATCATTTAGCATTATTGCAGTGCGCAACCCGATCCCAATATATATCAATACTGTTGTGGCGTGCAACCCGATCCACAATGTCATTATTGCGACGTGCAAACCGATCCATATCATCTAGTATTATTGCGGCATGCAACCCGACCCTCAAATATCACTGTTGCGGCGTGCAACCCGACCTATATCATTTAGCATTGTTGTAGCGTGCAACCCAATCCATATTTATCATTGTTGCGGCGTGCAACTCGATCCATATATATATCACTCTACCTCACCCAAACAACAGTCACAACTAAAGGGCAAGGAAGTAAATAAATAGTGGAGGAAATTCCGGCAAGGGAATACAATAAAATAGTTAAATCCCGGCAAAGGGAACAATATCAATAAACTCAATATCCCGACAAGGGAGAAAACCAACAAAATTAACAAAATATCCCGGCAAGGGAAAAACCAATAACTCTTTCTCTTTCTTTCATTTCTTACTTTATAATTCACTTTATCATTTGAGCCAACGCTCTAAAGAATCAGATCATTTTGTATACCTTAAAAATTCGTATCACAACTCGAGCCAATGCTCCTCGAAGTCAAATGATCATAATGTCTTTCACATGTTCTTTACAACATATAAAAATCCTCAAATAAGCACGGAAATTACAATAAAATCATAATAATTGCATTATAAGGACTCACGGTCATGCTAGACACCAATGTATAGATACTCGTCACCATGCCTATACATCATACTCGACAATTAGCAATTAGTAACAAGACTCAACTCCTAATCCCTCAAGCTAAGGTTAGACCAAATACTTACCTCAACTTTCACGGCCAAAACAATCCACAACAACCGCTTTCCCTCTCGAATTCGGATCCAACTCAATCAAATCTATACAACAATCACTTTATAATATCAATATATGCTAAACAAATTAAACCCAGAGCCTAAATATAGATTTCCAAGCTTTCTTCCTAAAATTCCAAAACTGACCCCGGGCCCGCTTGGTCAAAACACGAGGTTCGGACCAAGTTCATATCACCCATTCCCCCCACGAGCCCGAATATATATTTTATTTTCAAATTCGACCCCAAAATGAGGTCTAAATCAAGAAAAATTAAAAATCCCTAACTCTACCTAATTCCCCCAATTTCCACCCTAAATTACATGATTTAAGCTTAGGAATTTGATAAATAATGATGGAAAATGAAGAAAATAAGTTAGGATTTACTAACCCAAGAAGTGTTGATGAAAGAAAGCTTCAATGGATGCCTAAGGACCTTGGAGAAGAAGGGTTCGAGTATTTTTTTGGGAAAATTCCGTAGCTACTATTATGTAATTTTTAAAATATAATTGGGCAGAATTTGCCCTTCGCGTTCACGGGAAGAAGGTCGCGTAAGGGTGAACTGGACAAAGCATCGCGAACGTGGAAAGGCAAACGTGAACGCGTAGAAGAAAGATGCTGGGGTCCAGGAAGTTGTTCTATGCGAACGCGTGAGCTACCACGCGAACGCGATGAAAGAAGTCTTGCAAGGCATCGCGAACATAGTCCAGCGTACGCGAACGCGAAGGAGAAAAGAGGGTTGAGCCCTCAGAGTTCATTAGCTCTATGCGAACGCGAAGCAGTAATGCTAACGCGATGAAGGAAAAACTCGAGGCTCCGCGAATGCGGAAAAAGGCACCGCGAATGTGAAGAAGACTTTGACTGCAACAGCTGAAGCTCATTTTCTACAACTTTCCTAAGTCCGAAATCACTCCAAAACACCTCTGAAACACTCCCGAGCCCTCGGGGCTCCTAACCAAACCCATACACTAAGTTAACAACATCCTACGAACTTAACCGTGCGATCAAATCGCCAAAATAACATTAAAAACAATGAATCAAACCTCAAAATCACTAGTTTTTCTTCAAACTTCATAAACTTTCAAATTTAGAGTTTTAGGTCCGAAACACGTCAAACGACGTTCGCTTTTGACCAAACATCACAGAAATATCTTAAAACACATATAAGACCTGTACCGGGAAGCAAAATTAAAATACGGGCCCGATACCAACGCGTCTAATCAATTTACATTTCAAATTTCCTTAATAATTTCAGAAAAATAATTTCTTTTAAAAATTTATTTCTCGGGCTCGGGACCTCGGATTTCGATTTCGGGCATACGTCCGAGTCCCATATTTTTCTACGGATCCTCCGGGACCGTCAAATCACCGGTCCGGATCCGTTTATTCAAAATATCGACCGCAAGTCAAATTTAATCATTTTCATATCAAGTTTTAGCATTTTTCACAGAATTTCACATTTAAGCTTTCCGGCTACGCGTCCGGACTATGCACGTAAATTGAGGCAATTAAAAATAAGATTTTTCAAGGCCTCAGAAGCATGGAATGAGAAGAAAAATAAGTGATGACCCTTTGGGTCGTCACTATTTATAAGTTATATATATATGTATGTATAAAATATTTCTTAAAATTGTATAAATCTAATGTCGGATTGGTTTAGTTTCGATTTGACTTTTTTAGTTAAAACCAAACTAAACCAATTATGGTCGAGGTTTTGTTTTCCAATACTAAACCAAAGCAAACAAAACCACATCGGATTTTCTTTTCCGATTTGACTCAGATTATCGATTTGGTGTGATTCATCAGTTTTCTTTGTACATGTAACAACCCAGCCCCACTAATGATATTGTCCGCTCTGAGCCTAGGTCCTCACTGATTTAAAATATGTCACTAGGGTCTAAGACTTGTTAACTTATATACCCAGCATTCCTCTTGTATTTTTGCCGATGTGGGACTCTGTCTAAAGCCTGGGGTATTACATACACCCCCTCTTATGGACTTAGCGTCCTCGCTGTAGTTTGCCCCACCGAACTTTGCCCTGCCTAACCGGGATTTCCCTAAACTCAGTTGAACTCTCCGGGATTTGCCTAAACTCAGTTGAACTCTGACCTACCATCGGCACAGCTGACACAAGAGTGGTTCTGATACCATCTGTAACAACCCAGCCCGCTAGTGATATTGTCCGCTCTGGGCCTAGGCCCTCACTGGTTTAAAACACGTCACTAGGGTTTAAGGCTTGTTAACTAATATAACCCAACATTCCTCTAGTATTTTTGCCGATGTGGTAATTTGTCTAAAATTTGGGGTGTTACAGTACACCCATACTCCTAGTATATGTTAGACTTGTCTAAAATTAATCGGCCAAATTAAATTCTAGGTCATGTATATTCTGGTAAATAAGTCTTTGTAATTCTAACCAAAAGATTAGGTAAAAAGGGACATACTCCCTCCAGTTCACAATAAGTGACCAGTTTACTTTTTTATTTTGGTTCAAAATAAGTGTCCAGTTAGGTAATCAAGAAAAAAATTTAATTTATTTTTACTCTTTTACCCTTATGTGCATATCCCTAAAAATATTTCTCACTCTTCCCTATAACTATGTGACAAATATTTAATAAGGATAGTTTAGTCATACTAGGTATTTTTATATATGACTTAGCATTTTCTTAATGGACGTGCTAGAAGGAAACTGATCACTTATTGTGAACCGGATGGAGTAATATACTCTCAAACTGCTTAATGTATGTGAGCCGTACCTTTGAGGACGTGAGCACATAATAATTCCCCGGTAATTAATTCTTCTGATTATACCATGTAAAATTTTCTTAAAATTTCAATTTACGCATTAAAAATTCTTATTACTTAAATATGAACTATAGAAAATCATAAAATAGGAGATAGGTGCAATTTGCGCATGGTCATAGTCTTTAGAGACAAATATTGCTTTTCTAATCTTATATTATTGTCTGAAGACGTTATTATCAATTAAAAATAACACAAAAAGGCTGGCAACGTTTTTTTATTTTCATTTTTTTCTAGTTTCTAGTCCTGCACCGCGTTGATTGTATTCGTAAATTTGTTTCTATTTTATTTTGATTTAGGCTGGAAACTTCGCTATATCCGTGATTATTGACGGGACACACGGAATTTTTGTGTGTTTCCGTAATTTTTATTTATTTTGGACAACCTTATTACAACTGCCTTTCATGTTTGAGAAATTGGTTTGGTCAAGTCTATAAAAACATGGGAAGCTTCTTCCTTCCTTCCTTCCTTTTCATTTGCTATTGGTGTCTTTAATTAATTTATGTTCTTTTTTAATTTTCTTGGGCATTTTAACTAGCTGCGTCTAAATGCTGATAATTATTTTTAACACTTTGGTGAAGTGAAGCGCCTTCAATTAAAAGAAAAGAAAATAGCTGTATAAGAATTTTAACCTTTTGGTTAAGTATGACGTGAAGTCGCCTTCAATATGAAGGGAAAAAATGCTGTATGAGAATTTCAACTTTGGTTATAAGTGTAGCACCTTCTTGTAACTAAGCATTTACAAATTTTAAATTTACTTCGATTGTGTTTTTTCTGCTGTTGGGTGACATAATATAGATACTAAGTGACAATTATGAAAATTTGCATAAATAAAATTATTCCGTTATAAGCAGTTTACTTATTTAAATGGTCACGAAATTTAACATGTAACAAACTACACATGCAAGCTCAGATCTACAGAGCTACCATAGAGTCTTCTGGAAGGTCTGAGAAGAGGGGAGAGAAGGGAACGGTGGAGAGGGATAGAGAGAGCAGATAGACGGAAAATGTTTTCTGTAAAATAAGAACCCTCAACTCATTTCAATAACTATACAATTGTATATATATATATGTTGATTATTTGACCAAGCTAACTAAGTATACAATACAATAAAGAATGTGAGTATTCACATGATGAAGAGAGATGAGACCTTCTTGTAGCTTGTTCCTCATAAAATGACAGTCGACTTCAATGTGCTTGGTTCTTTCGTGAAATACTGGATTATGGGCAATATGTATGGCAGTTTGACTATCACAAAACACCTGAATAGGTCTTGATTGGGCAAGAGTAAGCTCTACAAACAGCTTGCTCAACCACACCAACTCGCCAACTACTTTTCTGAGGGATATGTACTATGCTTCAGCTGAGGACAAGGAAACATTCTCTTGCTTCTTAGACTTCCAGCTAATAGCGCTGTCTCCTACTAGAACAATGTACCCAGTAACAGATCCTAGAGTCTAGGCAAGCTGCCCGATCTGAATCACAATAGCCCTTGATTGAACAGTCAGAACTGTCGAAATAGAATACACCCAAACTAGGATCCTTTTTGAGATACCTAAGGAGGTGAAATGCTGCAGTCAAATGAGTATTTCTTGGAGCTTGCATAAAGTGGCTTAAGAGAAGCACACTGTAGGCTATATCCAGCCTGGTGTTGGTGAGAAAATTAAGCTTTCCCACTAACTTTTTATAGTATGTGGGATCTGGTAGGAGATTAGCCTCTTGTGCTTTTAATTTAACAGTAGGGACAAGAGGTGAGGAGACATTGTTGTAGTCAAAATACTGGTATTCCTTTAGCAAATCCAAAGCAAACTTCCTTTGAGATATATGGATACCATCAGGTTTGTATAGGACCTCTAGACCCAAGAAATAGTGAAGTCTGCCCAAATCCTTTATTTTGAATTTTTGATCAAGGAAGGCCCTTCAAGCTTGCAATCTCCTCTGAGTCAGTTCCAGTGATGATAACATCATCAACATATACATCTACAAAGATGATGGATGTGGAAGTTTTCTTGCAGAAAGGGAGTGATCATTTTCAGAATGTTGATACCCCTTTGAAGACAATAATTCAGTTAACTTTGTATA
Source organism: Nicotiana glauca (assembly GCA_026770625.1). Classification (NCBI taxonomy): domain Eukaryota; kingdom Viridiplantae; phylum Streptophyta; class Magnoliopsida; order Solanales; family Solanaceae; genus Nicotiana; species Nicotiana glauca. The sequence goes on along the minus strand of MU700832.1, from coordinate 7,555 downwards.
CCATTGTCTACTGGCTTGCTTCAGTCCATATAGTGACTTGTTTAGCTTGCATACCACTCCAATTGGGCTGCATTGATCAACAAAAACTACAAGTCCATGTGGAGCATCCATGTATACCTCCTCATGTAGGTCTCCATGAAGGAAGACATTGTTCACATCCAATTGGAATATGTCCCAGCTCTTCTTAACGACTGCTGTAACTAGGACCCTAATAGTTGTCATTTTCACAATAGGGGAGAAGGTCTCTGTATAATCAATCCAACTTGCTGAGTATACCCCTTTACTACTAACCTGGCTTTAAATCTTTTAATATTTCCATATGCTTTATGTTTGATCTTGTATACCCAACTACAGTCTATTGCTTGCTATCCGGATGGCAAAGGGACCAAGTCCTAAGTATTGTTGTGTCACGATCCAGATTTTCCACCCTCGGGAGTCGTGATGGTGCCTACTAATGTGAGCTAGGCAAGCTAATCCCTTAGCTATTTACTTCATTATTCAATTATTTTTTTTAATAAATATAAAGTGATAACATGAAAATAACAAAACTTTAAATAATTAAGCGGAAGATAACAATTAAATATTTGAAATCTGCATCTATTACAACCCTTAAAACCTTAAGCACCCAAAATCTGGTGTCACATTGTCATAGACTATCTAAGATTACTACATACAAGGTCTGAAGAAATAAGAGTACACTGTTTCTGAATAAAAGAAAAATAAAACAGGAAATAGAGATAGAGGGAGACACTAGGGCCTGCAGACACCTGCAGGTCTATCTTGGGTCTCTGGGTGGACTGAAAGTAGCCTCTACACTACGGTCCAAAAACTGCTTCGGGATCTGCACATAATGCAGAGTGTAGTATCAATACAATCGACCCCATGTACTGGTAAGTGCGTAGCCTAACCTCGGCGAAGTAGTGACGAGGCTAGGACCGGACTACCAATTAAACATGTGCAATTTAACTATATACAACAGAAAAGAAGTACAAAAAGAGACAATCATATACAATCAAGTATGGGAGGGGGAAAACATGTTGCGGGGAAACATCGAATAGTAACAGAAGAGTAACAATTAAATATGAGGATCGCCACAGTTCAATTGAAAATAGGAAGGGGAAATTATGCTGCGGGGTATAACAAGTATCAATAGGAAATCAGCAATTTAGTGTAGAGAAATCGTAATACAACTATCAATAAAAATTAGGAAATCAAAGACAAGTGCAAGACATCACCCTTCGTGCTTTTACTCTCTCTCACCAAAATAATATACGGCATCACCCTTCGTGCTTTAACACTCTCTCACCAAAACGATACACGGCATCACCCTTCGTGCTTTACAGTCTTCCTCACCCAAATAACAATCACAAGGCAAATAGGGTAAGGGAATCTATAACATCGAAATAAAATCAAATAACAACAGCAAATCAGTAAATAAACACAAAGTACAACATAACTCAATTATCAGCAAGAATCAGGAAAATTAAAGACAAGTGCACGACATCACCCTTCGTGCTTTTATTCTCGTCCTCACCATAAGAATCAATATAAATTGCACAGCATCACCCTTCGTACTTTTACTCTCATCCTCACCATGAAATCAATATAATAGGCACGTAATGGTACATTGTGCAATACGGCATCACCCTTCGTGCTTTACACTCTTTCCTCACAAAACAAACAATGCACGACATCACCCTTCGTGCTTTAACTCTATTTCTCACCCAAACAACAATCACAAACAATAGGGCAATGAAATAAAGGAAATTTTCAATAGGAATCCCGGCAAGGGAGCAACAAGTCAACAATTAAATCCCGTCAAGGGAGCAACATCAATAATATCCACATCCCGGAAAGGGAGATAACAAATAAATCAACAATAGCCCGGCAAGGGTGACAACATAATGATCTCTTCTCTTTCTCACTTTTACTTCACAATTCACTTCACAACTCGAGCGAATGCTCTAGAGGTTCAATTATCACTTAGCCTTCACAACTCATTTCACAACTCGAGCCAATGCTCTAAAAGTTCAATTGTCACTTATTTTTTCACAATTCGTTATACAACTTGAGCCAATGCTCCTCAATGTTCATAGGTCACAATTCTTTCTATAAACATTATACAACAATTAGAAATCTTCACCAAGGCATGAATAATACAATGAAATCATGAAAATCACAATACAAGACTCACAGTCATGCTTGATACCAACGTATAGATACTCGTCACCATGCCTATAGGACGTACTCAACAATTACTACATAGCAAATAGGACTCAACTCCTAATCCCTCAAGCTAAGGTTAGACCAAACACTTACCTCGAACTTCCACGGCCAACTCAAGCCTCAAATACCGTTTTTCCTTTCGAATTCGGCTCCAAATCAATTATATCTATACATAATCGACTTCATAACATCAATAAACGCTAAACAATTCAATTCCAATGCCTAATTCTAACTTTCTAATTATTCTTACCCAAAATCCAAAAAATGAACCTGGGCCCGCTTGGTCAAAACACGAGGTTCGAACCAAAAATAACAATGAATTAAACCTCAAAATCAAAGAATTTTCCTAAACTTCATAAAACATCAACCTTAGCAGTTTAGGTCCGAATCACGTCAAATGACATCCTTTTTTCACCAAATTTTACAGAAATGTCTTAAATCATATATAAGACCTATACTGGGCGTCATAACCAAAATACGGGCCCGATACCATCATGTTCTAATCAAATTTCATTTCAAATTTCCTTAAACAGTTTCGGAAAATAATTTTCTTTAAAATTCATTTCTCGGGCTTGGGACCTTGGAATCCGATTCCGGGCATACGCCCAAGTCCCATATTTTCCTACGGACCCTTCGAGACCGTCAAATCACGGGTCCGGATCCGTTTATCCAAAACATTGACCAAAGTCAAATTTATTCATTTTATAGCCAAATTTTATCATTTTTCACAGGTTTTTATATTTAAGCTTTCAGGCTACGCTCCTGGACTGCGCACATAAATCAAGGTGACTCTAAATACAGTTTTCAAGGCCTTAAAAATACGGAAATTAATTTAAAAGCAAGTGATGACCTTTTGGGTCATCACAGGTTGGCATGGAGTGCCTCAAATTCCTGTTTTATGGCTTCTTACCAAGCAGTATTGAAAGCTGCCTCTTCATATGAAGATGGATCACTATCATGACAGACACTTAGCATCAAGTGCTGACTTTCAGAAAATAGAGCATTAGGAGTGATGTGATGAGGATTAGAAAACATGGCATTTAGTGAAGGGGTGCAGTGAGATGTAATGGACAGTTAAGTGGTACTACTAGGTAATTGGTAAACATAATCTTTTAAGTAGACGGGAGCCTGATGAGTTCCACTGGATTTCCTTAGAACTGGTGCTTCTAATTGTTCATGTGTAGATGAATTCTGTGAACTGTTATCATTTGAAGATGGAGAATCAGAGGTGTTTGAAGAGGGTGTATCATTGGTAAATGATTTAGAGTGGTATTCTATGTCTGGAGATGTGGCACTGTCAGGACTTTGTCCAGTATTCATAGGGGAAACTTGACTGTTGTCCTTAGAATAGTTAGAAAATGAGACTGTTTTAAGGGCAGCAGGGAAGGAGGTATTGTTAGAACTTAATGAGAATGGAAAAACATTTTCATGAAAGATCACATCTCTAGAAATATGAATTCTCTTGGTGCCAGGCTTAGTACCTTGTAAACTTTTATGCCAAAGGGATATCCTACAAAGATATGTGGAGTAGTTCTTAGTTCAAATTTATCTCTATATGTTTTGGGTACAGTAGGGTAGCAGAGACAGCCAAAGCTTCTCAAGTGAGAATAATTGGGCTTCTTTTGGTATAATAACTCAAAGGGACATTTGTTGTTAAGGTAAGTAGTTGGCAGCCTATTAATCAGATAGGTGGCTGTCAGGATACACTCTCCCCAATATCTAGTTTGGAGTTTGGACTGAAACATGAGAGCCATGGCAGTCTCAAGAAGGTGTTTATGTTTTCTCTCTACTACACCATTCTGTTGTGGTGTATAGAGACACGTCTTCTGATGTATAATCCCTTTAGATTGGTAAAATGAAGAGGCTTCATGGTTGGTAAACTCCAAGCCATTATCAGATCTAATGATTTTTATGGATGCATTGAATTGATTTTCAATCATGGCCACAAAGGTTTTTAAAACCTGAAGAGCATTACTTTTGCAGCTCAATAGATGTGTCCAAGTGGATATACCAAAATCATCCACTAGTGTAAGAAAATATTTGTAGTTATCATGGGTGGTCACATGGTAATGACCCTATATATCTATGTGTACTAGTTCAAATAACTTGGAGGTGGTGCTGGTTCTTTGAGGAAATGGGAATTTGGTTTGTCTTGCCATAGGCATATAAGGCAAATAAAGAGTTGTCTTGGTGCAAACTTTGCAGGAATTCAGGATATTCCTTTCATGTTAACGAAAGGAACATGACCAAGCCTACTGTGCCACAGAGAATTTACATTATGTTTATCAAACACACATGAGGACTCATTGGGAGCAGGAATAGAATTGTTGTAGGCAGTCGAAACAGTAGAAGGTAAAGTGTTTTTTTACCCCTTAAGCACCTGGAACAGAGACAATACTGACCTTTTTTGCTGTTACCAATCACCTGAGGCCTCTTCACTGAAGGGGCCTGCAACAGACAAAGTGTATCACTGAATAATACAAGACATCTAAGGTGTACTACAAGGGAGTGAACAAAAATAAAGTTATACTTGAATGATGGAACATGAAGAACCCTATGTAGGACAATGTCTGAAGAGAGTATCACATCTCCAAATTCAAGAACTCTTAGAGTATCACATCTCCAAATTCAAGAACTCTTACTATATAACCATATGGTAGACTTATCAATAGATGATAAAGCAATCTAGTGATGTTAGTGAGTGCATGTTTGTTAAAAGTCATATGGTTTGATACTCCCGAGTCTATGATACAAAGATCAACCTTTGATTCAAAGAATTTGCATGAAGGTTTGTCAAAATCAATGGAAGAAGTACAGACAACAATACCTGCAAAGTTTCACTACCAGTGGTGATGTTGTTATTGCTGGAAAATCCTCCTGCATGTCCTACCTGAAAGTGCCGCAGCAAGTTTATTATCTGCCCATATTATTTTTTTGTTAGATTGACATTTTGATTTTCATCTTATAGGTCCTGACCATCTCCATTCTCATGAATTATGTCAGCTGGAGTCCTATGTACATTTGCCACAGACCCATTTCCTCTATTGAACTTGTAGTTTTGGTAATTCCCTTGATTGTATGGCTGAGCATTGGCACGATTGAGGTTCTGATTGTTGTAAAAGTTGCCTTGAGGGTATCAATGTAACTTGTAGCACTTCTCCCTTGTATGTCCTGGTCTTTTACAGTAATCATAGAATGGGTGACCCTTAATATTATTGTTGGCTGCATAATGCGTTTTGAAGTTCCTGGCTCCAAATGGGTTTTGATGCTGTGGACTTGCATTCGCATGTAGTGAAGTAGAATCTAGATTCAGCTGACTATTAGGCTTGAATTCCCTTTGTTTCTCTTCTTGTATTAATAGAGAAAAGGCCTGAGCCATAGAAGGTAGAGGCTTTATCATAAGAATGCTTTCTCGCACTATTTTGTAGACCTCATTTAGTCCCATAAAAAATTGGATAAGCCGTCGATCCTGTTCTGCCTTATGCATGGTTTTCTTTGCTCCACATGTGCCATTGCAATTGCACTGAGACTTGACACTCAAGGTGTTCAGTTCCTCCCACAGTCTTTTCATTCGTATATAGTATGTAGTAATGTCTAAGGAACCCTATGCAAGGTGATTAATATCCTTCTGAATCTGATACAATTTTGCCCCATTCGTTTGGTCATAATGATCTTCTAATTCCCTCCACAGCTCAACCGAGTCATTTACATATTCCACACTATCAGAAATCTCCTTAGTGAGGGAATTGAAGATCCATGAGGTCACCATATCATCACACCTCTCCCATTGGTAGAATTGAGGTAAATCGGGGCTAGGTCTTCTAGATTCCCCATTCATAAACCCTAATTTGTTCTTAACAGACAAAGCTCGCAATACGCTTCTTCTCAATGAGCGATATCCAATTCCGTCGAACGGGACTGGTACTAAGGTCATTCCAGGACTATCAGAAGGATGGATGTAAATGGGATTACCAGTATCAGTGACCAATTGGTGTCGACGCCCCCTTTTTCCTAAAGAGCAAAATCGAGTTCACGACATTTGGGAGGACAACTCTTTTCCCACTTTGGGAATTGGGTTTTGAGAGTTTGGAGAGTCGCCACCTAATGATTATAGTGCATTAGGACACTTTAAAAGAAATAAAGATAGAAAACTAGAGTTCGGGTAAGGGCTTGAAATTATCTCGAGGGGAAGGTGTTAGGCACCCCTCAAGATCCACTAGTGTGGTTCCCAGCCATGTTACAATTGTGACTTTAAATGCAAGTAAACAAATAAACAAACAAGCATTGGAAACATGGGAAACAGTTACAAATACAAATGTGAAAAGGATTTAGAAGTGCTGAAATTTGGAATGAAATAGTTTTTGTGATTAAAGAAGAGATACGCAAGTAAAGAAAATGGGCTAAATAATTGGTACAAGTAACTTAAAAGAAGTACAAGGAACGTAAGTTGAAGACTGGACAACTTTTAAAAATTCTGAAAAAATTATTAAACTAATAAAGGGGAAAGGGGGGGAGGGGGTCCTAGGTTTATACATTACATGGATCATTCTCACAACACCGGTATCTGATTGTACACACAGTATTATTGTGTAATCATCATCTCCATGTCTACCCTTCCCACCCCGTTAAGGTATTGGAGCGTGGAATGGTATCGTTTTCCTATTGCATGCTACTACCCGTCCCAAACTATCAGTCCCGGGGTATTAGGACTTCTAATCCTAAAAGGGGAAGAAAGGGATGTGGCCTTTATGGAGTTTAAAGGACAAAAATTCTAATCGACATTCAAAAAGTAAGTAACAAGTAGGGGGAATAAACAAACAAACAGGCAAGGCTCGCATAAACCCCATAAATCAGATAACATATAGTTTGTCATGCCTTTACACATACTGGTTTGGTCTTTAAAAAATTAAAAATTAAGCAGCGAGTGGATTGGTTGAATACATACGTTTAGACAGAAAGTCTGCATTAGGCAACTTGGATCCTATTGTCAGGAATTAAAGTATTTTAAACGAGTTATTTAGAAAGTACTGATTTCAGAAAAGAAATGAATTTGACTAATGCAGAAGAGTTAAAGGAGAAAATAAAGACTGTTTTCGAAAGACAGTTTCAGGGATCGAGTAAAACATTTAGGCAGAAGAATTAAAAGAACTGTTTCTGAAGAAGGATACAGATTTGACGAGTAAAAAACATATTGGTTTATGAGAATTTTATTGAAAACATGACATTAAAACGTTAAATACCATTTGACAGAATATTATTGCTTAAAACGAATCAGGCGAGTTTGAGACGAATCCCTATAGGCATGCTATCTATATTTGATTTTAAGACC
>MU700831.1:3451-21160 GCA_026770625.1 Nicotiana glauca | reverse complement strand
TATATATATATATATATATATATATATATATATATATATATATATATATATATATTGAACTGTACAGGTTGGTTTGGTAGTCTTGTCTAGCCTCGTCACTACTTCATCGGAGTTAGGCCAGGCACTTACCAGCACATGGGGTCGGCTGTGTTGATGCTACACTTCTGTGCTCTTTTGCATAGATCACGGTACCGGAGCAACTTTTGGACCACAGCAGTAGTTGATTGGGAGCTGACTTCAATCCAGGGACTTTCGAGGTAGCCTAGCTGGCGTCCGCAGGCCGGAGTCCCTTCTATGCTTGTAGTTTGTTTTCCTTGTACTGAGACAAACATTGATGTACTTCTATTCAGACTTGTTTTTAGCACTCTTTAGTAGTTCGTGAGTTAGTGACACCGGATCTGGGTAGAGTTGTATTGAGACTTCCGCATTTTTGGTTTTCAGCTATTTATGCTTTTAAGACTTCCCCTTTTATTTAAATGACTCATTTTATTTATATTGTTGAGGTGTTATCAGTGAATGTTTAAAATGTTTGGCTTGCCTAGCTCCGATAGTAGGCGCCATCACGACTCCCGATGGTGGAAAATCCGGGTCGTGACAATTTAGTTACAATGAGATATATGAATCATTGTCACTTCTAGCGGCCGTACTCTGCTAGAGTCCAAGTGAACCATAAAATTAAGCCATAACAAGGCTTAGGAAATATTGCCACTACTGGTGGCTATATATTTCTTGCAGACTCTACTGGTGTTTAAGTGGACCTAATAATGTTATCCACTTTGTAATTTTTTTTTATGGAGATGACAACATCATGAAAACAAGTATAAAAAAATAGTTGTTATATGCTAATACGTATACATAGCACGAAACATAGCAAGTTGATTCAACATACCATTGTCTTCTTAGTCTTCAAATTTGTATTTCAAATCATAATATACCCGGAAGTCCTGCATCACTAGTTGCTTAGCATTAGCACGTGATGGACACAAATAATAATCATAATTTTCAAGCTCATGAACGAAATCAAATAAAATTATAAATTAAAAAGGCTTATCTTTGAGAAACGGTATCAGAAGGATTCCATCTCTTCATAGAGTTGGAAAATTAACAAAACCAAAGTATTGTTCACCACCTTAAGGATATAATCTGCCTTATGATGCTCGGAATGAACAAGATCTAACTAAGGACATAAGAACATCGCCTCACACCGGAGATGAACACCAAAACAGAAATTAAATTCAAAGTACGTGCTCAAAATATCAGAGTCTCGTGTTGATAATGTGTTATAAAATAAAGACTGTAAAGTAAAGACAAGTATATAGAGAAACTGATGTACATAATGAACTGAAATCTCCTCTGTTTATAGAAGAAAGGAAGTTGTTGTGTAAGTTGCACCTGCAAGCTGCTGTGTAAGCTGATATTGCAAGCTGCAGTGTAAGCTGCTATTGCAAGTTGCTGTGTAAGCTGCTATTTCAAGTTGCTGTGTAAGCTGCTACTATAACAGATATAGATAATCTTCTACCGGGGATAATATTTATCCATAACAGAGTACCGAAATGATAAGCTTCTTCAGGAGGCTTATTTCCAATGGAGTACCAAATAGCTAACATATTTATGGCAGATTCCCATAAGAATAAGCTTCTTCAAGAAGCTTATTTACAACGGAGTACTAAATGAATATCCACAATATAATATATATTTATAAAAAATACGATTGTTTTGTTAAAAATGATAAATTTGTGTACCCAATAAAACTAAATCAAATTGTCAAAAATCAGTCGTTTGAATTCTTTTCTTTTTGACAAAGCAGTCTTGGGGTTTATTTGGATTAGCAATGTAGTCCAAGTTAACCTAATCTTTTGGATGAGTTAATATAAGAACTCATTTTGACCCAAAGTGAATATTTACCTAGTCATTAAAGTATGAGAAATTTTCATAAAGTATTATCTTTTAGTAGTAATTAACCATCTATAGATATTATTTGCTATATAACGGATTATAGATACCTTTTCTGTGGTTCTAAGATGTATTTGATGTATTTAAATTATTGTATTCATGAATACAGTAGCAAAAATAGGCGTGAATCAAGGAAGTCCAGCTAATTAGTTGTTGTATTCGAGTGTATTCGACTGTATTCATGGAGTGGAACATGGGATTACAGCCGGACAGATGATTATATTCGACTGTATTCACGGCGTGAAATAGGAGATTACGCTGTTTTTAAAACGGAAAGTGAATCAATTAACATAATATACTCCTAATATAACTCAACAAACTCAATTATAACACACAAATTTTGTATTTTCAGTTGTAAAAAAGATTCTCAACCGAAAAATATCCAAAAACATAGCAATCTTCAGAGAAAATATATAATACATCTAAATACATAAATTATATTAATAAAAAAAAATATGAATACATTCATGGCATATAGCGAGACAGTGAATACAATGAAAATACATCTAATACAACAGGATACATTGAATTACAATGAGAAAAAGATAGTGAATACAATGAAATACAATGAGCTATATTGAATTACAATGAAAAAAAGACAATAAATACAATAAAATACATGAAAATACATTGTGATAATGTTCTGTAATTGTAATTGCAACGTAAGGACGAAGAATCTGGCTCTCTCTTAAGGATGCTATCAAAGAGAAGTTCACAGTCCTTGATAATGTTCAATGGTTCGAAGTTCTTGAAGGCAAGCAAGGAAGATCTTCTGCAACTGTAATTGCAATGGAAGGGTTTAGGGTTTAATATTCCATATGGAGGACGAGAATCTCTAGAGTCTTCAGCAATGACCGAAATTACAAATTAGATATCACAGCCTAGGAGTTTATCAAAATCGAAAATTTCCAAAAACAATCAAAATACCGTTGCAGTCCTTGCAGGGTTGATTTTTAGGGTCGGAGGGTTTGATTTTGGATCCGAAAGTGAAAACGTACTGTAGGAATATGTCGTTGCAGTCGTCAGATGCGGGAGCAGGAGCAATTTTTGAAGTGGGCTTTGCACAAATCCGATGGAAGGAGGATGAGATTGGAAATTTTAATGGAATGGGGGAAGAGAATGGAATGTATCAAAGTAGAGAGAGAGAAAGAGAGAAAATAGTATAACTGATTAGCGTATTTAGTGGCTTAGGCTATGAGGTAACCAAAATTAAATATTTTGCTATAAACGTTAAAAGGTATCTATAGAATATAAATTTTTTAAATGGCACTTATTTAAAATAAATAAGGTATAAACCTTTGCTACAGGAGGTAAAAATTCCTTAAAGTATAAACTGATTGAGAGTACACTATCATTTGCTAGAAATTCCACATCTGATGCAAAGGCTCAAGATTTGGGCTCCCCTACTATCCTAAGGCCCAAAGAGAAGTTATAGTCCATATTAAAGGTCGGGCAGACACTCCATCAGAAGCCCATCAAAAGCCCAGAAAGCTTAAACCCTCCGAACTGTATGCAACAGAACCCTAACCCGGATTTTCCAAACTGAAGCTACCCATTTCCCCATAGACGCTTTCACAGGAAGATCATGTCGAAATGGTGGCGCGCGGTGGCAACCACCGCCGGAGCTAGGAGAGCGGCGGAGGAAACAAACCGGAGATCTTATTTTACAATTCAAGCCATTCCTAGAGAGGTCACCGGAAACAGAGTTTCCAGCAGGGATCGAGCCCAAGGTCGTATTCCGGCCGTCGTATTCTCACAGAACTACGTCCAATCAAAACCTAACGATCCTACTTCTATTGTGGCCGCAAGTTCTGTTTCTAGAAAGTTCCACCTTACAACTGAAAAGAAGCAGATAAAAACGATCCTTAAGTCGGTTGATCTCCCTTTCTTCTATTCTACGACCTTTCCCCTTCAGATCCGGGCCGGTTCGGGTTCCTCAACTTTACTTGAATCCGGAAATGTGCTTCCCGTTAAGGCAAGTGATGCTTGTTCGTGTTCATTCAGTACATTCGTTAATGTGCTAGTCGGCTACTCCCTTTGTTCTAGTTAATATGACTGCGTTTGGCTTTGTATGGAGTTTAAAATATTGATTTGACTTGTACCTTTACTAGTGATAAAGAAAAAAATGTACTCCAGAATGGTTGAAGAATTAGTTTGATAGAAAAAAGTACTGTAAAGGTCACATTTTAATAGATTAATGAATTTGAATTAGGAAATTGTCTTAAAATTAGAGTTATGTCAATCATTTGGCAGTGTTGCAAATGGATTGTCGTAGGGATAGTAGTTGGTGGTAGTTTTAACTCATGGTTTCTTTCATTATTTACATAGATTCATAGGGATGAAGAGACCGGGAAGATACTGAATTTGGTCTTCGTATGGGCGGAAGAGGGAACAAAATTAAAGGTAGACGTGCCTGTTGTATTCAAAGGGAAGGAAGAGTGCCCTGGTCTCAAGAAAGGTTTAGTCTTTTTCTTCTCCTTGTATCTCCATGTTTTATTTTCTCCATAATTCCTTTTCACTTTGCTTATGGACAAGCATATTGTTCCGAGAAAGGTTAATCATTTGTAATTATAGGACCTATCTCATTTCAGAAACTGTTTTTTGACATACTCTAGTGTGTCATTTGTGATAGAATGATGAAAAAGAAAAATGGTGAAGCATGCTTGTTTGAATTCTCTCATAACACTATTTTTTACATATGTAGTTGTTTTGCAATTTCTGTGAAACCAACTAATTAATTACACCTCAGTCTCAAATTAGTCATAATTTAAAGTGTCGAACAGTGATTATTATGGAACAAGAGTGACATATTGTAACATTTTGAGTTTGTAACTATATATATGAGCTTCTGTATATATGCGGTAGTTTGCTAAAGTATTGCCAATTATTATCAGAAAACACCTATGGGCTGATTTGAACCTGCAAAGCCAGCATGTCCAAATATCCAAGAACTCCTATTTCCTTTTCTGACCAAGGAAGATCATTTGAAAGAGAGGACTTTTACTGTTTTCTGTGTTAATAACTGAAGCAAATGGTACAACCAACCAAACTAACATATTATATAAGTTCAACTGAAGGATTACAACAAAGGAATTGTAAGGAAACAATAGGTAATATCTAAGAAATTGAGAGTGAGATGAGAAGAGAAATACTGAAGAAATAGATGAGAGATACAGAGAGAATTAGATGAGAGATTGCAGAAGCACAATGCAACATAATAGCCTAATATGTTATTCCTTCTGATAAGTACTTATAACCAATTCCTCTCCTTCACACGCTGCTTCACTCACCCTTGCCCATCACGTTTGTTAGAGAGGCCCACAATGAAATCAACCAACCTTTTAGAGGGGAATTTCACACGATTGCTCTTTCTCAATTGAGCATTATTAATATCCCTGGTGTCAGCCCTGTTGTCCTCCACGTCACCCTCCACGTCATCGCCTGGGTTCATAACAATACTCCTTTCCTGCGAAAGAATCTTGTGCTCAAGGTTCTGGGCATCCTCAACAGTGGGGGGCTGGAGGTCCGATAATTGCAATGGTGTAATCTGCTGAACTGCTTCCCCCACACATTGCTTGAGCATTGAAATATGGAAAACAGGATGAATGCGCGCGGTATCTGGAAAATCCAACTTGTAGGCAACCTGACCAATTCGTTTAAGAATTTGAAAAGGACCGAAATAACGTCTTCCTAGCTTGGGGTGTTGTTGCAATCGAACAGAGTTATGATGATATGGCTTAAGCTTGACGAACACCCAATCTCCTACCTCAAATTCAAGTTCAGTTCTATGCTTGTCAGCTAGTTTCTTCATTCGTGTCTAGGCCTTGATCAAATTGAGCTTCATAAGAGCTAACAACTCATCTCGATCCACGAAGTAGGCTCCAACCAGCTCACTAGGACTGCTTCCTAGTATGTAGCGCGCGATAGTAGGAGGGTCCCTCCCATACAGAGCTTTGAAAGGGGACATGCTAGCTGAAGTTTGGTACGAAGTATTGTACCAATGCTCGGCCCAAGGTAACATTGCCACCCATTTTTGTGGCTCATCAGCTACGTAGCAGCGGAGGTATTGTTCAACACATTTGTTAAGAGCCTCAGATTGCCCATCCGTTTGCGGGTGATAAGCTGTACTCATAGCTAAGGAGGTCCCTTGCAAGCGATTGATTTCTTTCCAAAACTCATGCAAAAATCTAGGGTCGCGATCAGTGACTATAGACCTTGGAGGGCCATGAAGACGAATAACACCCACTACAAAGGCCTCCGCAACAGTGCGTGTTGAAAAAGTAGAAGTCAAAGGAATAAAGTGTCCATATTTGGTCAAACGATCCACCACCGTCATAATAATCGATTTACCTTTTGAGCAAGGTAGGTAGGTGATGAAGCCCATTGCTATATCTTCAAAGACTAAATCTGGAACGGGCAAGGGCTGTAATAACCCAGCAGGGTGGTGGCGGATATCTTTCATTTGTTGGCAAATTTGGCACGAAGCTACAAAGCTACGTACATCACGCTGCATCTGCTTCCAATAGAAGTTGGATGCTAGTCTGTGATATGTACGAGCTATCCCAGAATGTCCCCCAATGGTCGTGTCATGGAATTCATGTAGCAAAAGTTGTCGTAGAGGTGAATCAGAGAGGATAACTAATCGTCCCCTAAAAAATAGCAGTCCATCCCGATATACATAGCCGTGACAATCTTCAACCTGACCTTCTAACTGTTGTTGAATTGCAACCAACTCTGGATGGGTATGATTGAGGGACTTGAGCTCTTGCTCCAGCTTATAGCCCCGGGTAGTAATGGCCAGCAACACAGCATCAGGTATTCGAGAAAGGGCATCAGCAGCATAATTCAACTTCCTTGGACGGTAAATGATTTGGAAGTCATAACCCACGAGTTTGCTTAGCCACTTTTGCTGTTCAGGAGTTTGTATGGTCAGACTGGTTAAATTTTTGAGGGATTGTGATCAGTATAGATAGTAAATTTACGCCCTAACAGGTATTGCCTCCATTTACTCACGGCTTGAGTGATTGCAAACATCTCCCTATGGTAAGTGGAAGCTCCCTGCATACGCGTGCTCAATTTTTGGCTAAAATAAGCCACAGGATGTCCCTTTTGAGCCAAGACAGCCCCTATACCACGCCTAGACGCATCATTTTCCAATTGGAATTCTTGAGAATAGTCAGGTAAGGCTAGCACAGGGGTGCAACTCAGCTTAGCCTTTAAAGTTTCGAATGCCTCTTGAGTACATGAGTTCCAAACAAATGAATCTTTCCTTAACAAATCAGTTAAAGGGCCTGCAATTGCTACATAGTGATGGATGAAGCGTCGATAATAGCCAGCGAGTCCCAGAAAACTACGCACCTCCTTAACATTATTGGGTGAAGGCCACTGCTAGATAGCCGTGATTTTGCTGGGATCAACACAAAACTACGCACCTCCTTAACATTATTGGGTGAAGGCCACTGCTGGATAGCCGTGATTTTGCTGGGATCAACACTTAACTCATGTGCTGATATAACATGTCCTAAGTACTCAACTGCAGTCTGGCCAAATAAGCACTTGGTTTTCTTGGCCACAAATTAGTGTTGTCGCAATAGTTGTAGGACTGAACGCAAGTGTTCAAGATGGTCCTGCCAAGAAGGGCTATATACCAGGATGTCGTCAAAAAATACCAACACAAAACGCCGAAGATAGGGCCGAAATAACTGGTTCATTGAGGCCTGAAAGGTGGATGGTGCAGTAGATAATCCAAATGGCATGACAAGAAATTCATAATGCCCATCGTGTGCGAAATGCAGTCTTGGCGATATCTTCTGTCCGGACCCAGATTTGGTGATACCCTGCCAACAAATCCAGCTTCGAAAAATAAGCAGCACCATGTAGTTCGTCAAAAAGCTCGTCAATTGTAGGGATTGGAAATTTATCCCGCACAGTGATAGCATTAAGAGCCCTAAAGTCCACACAAAACCGCCATGTACCATCCTTCTTCCACACTAGTAAAACTGGAGACGAAAATGGGCTAGTGCTTGCTCTGATTCCTCCATCCTTGAGCATTTCTGCAAATAATTGTTCCATAACCTGTTTTTGGAAGTACGGGTAGCGATAAGGTTTAACATTGACTGGCTCGGCTCCAGGATTAAGATGGATTGCATGATCCTGTTGCCGGAGTGGGGGCAGTCCAAGAGGTTTCTGAAAGACATCAACAAATTCTCGTAGAATGCTAAGCAATTCTGGATTACTGGGCTCCTCAATAGTAGAATGAGGTGGAACTATCTGCAAGCAGTAGTAGGAAGATAGAGCATCAGTTGCAGCATATCGTCGAAGACTATGTAATTGAACTGGTTGTGCCGAATTGGGGCTCTCTCCTTTCCAAATTCTAGTCGCCCCTTGCCAATTGAACTCAAATAGTCGCTCGGCATAATCTGTCACTGCCCTTCCCAAAGTGGAGAGCCATGAAGCCCCTAGAACCACATCTACGCCATGCATAGGAAGCACGTAAAAGTCCATGGTGAGATTACACTCTTGAATGGTAAGAGGAACTTGTCGCACAATTCCTTCACAACGTAGTCGCTGACCACTGCCCACCATAACTGAGAAGGCCGGAATGATTTCAATAGTCAATTGAAGGAATTCGGCCACACGTGTCTGAACAAAATTATGATCACTACCTCCGTCCACTAAGACCTGAACCGGAGCTCCGTTTACATGGCCTAGAAATCGAAGGGTAGACGAAGAATGTCCACCGGCTAACGCGTGATACGAAATTGCAGATTGCTCTTGAACCTCTAAGACCTGTAACTCTTCAGCTAAGATATCATCAGAGACGAATGATTCCGGCAAGATAGGTTCCATGTCGGAACCATCAGTAAGAAGAAACAATTGAGGAGGCGATTTACATTTATGGCCTGCTGTAAACTTCTCTTCACAGTAATAGCATAGGCCACGCTCACGACGACTTTGAATCTCCGCATGGGTGAGGCGTTTAATTGGAGGCTATGTTGCTCGGACTCTCCGAAAATGGGGCCGGATACGTGTCGGATCCTCCAAAAATAGTGCATTTTTAAGGATCTGACACGGGTGCGGCTACATTTTGGAGAATCCGCGCAACATAGATTGGAGGTTTAGCTGGTGCCTGGGACGAAGGATTGTTGGAGAATGATGCTGAGGGATTATGGTATGAAGAGGAATTAGGGCTAGGTAAGAGGGGAAGTCCCTTATTAGCTAAAGCGGGTCGAACTGGACCCTTCTCAGCCTGGATCCGATGCTCATGTATATGGGTCTGGTTAAGAGCCTCTTCAAATGTTTCGGGCTCGTGGCTTAATACTGAATTTTTGATGTCCTCTCTAAGCCCAGAAATGAAAAGCTTCACCATAAGCCTTTCTGAAATATCATCTGTTTCGTTAGCAATAGACTCAAGCATGCCCTGCAATTCCGACACAGTAGTGACCTGTCGGAGCTTCGCTAACCGCCCCTCTGCCGACTCAAGCCCTTTCTGCTTGAAGCGAATCCTCACCTTATCAGCAAAATGTGGCCAATCAACTAGTTGTTTGTTTCTAAACAACCATCTGTACCACTCTAGTGCTTCACCGTCAAGATAAAACGACGCGACAATTAACTGCTCGTCGAGCTCAATTCGATAGAAATCGAAATATCGCTCCGCCTGCAATATCCACGCCTCCGGATTGGCACCATAGAACCGACCAAATTCCGGTCTGTGCCGGAGTGTAGTGTTTGCTGGTCCATGGTCCTGGCGAACAATCTCCATTGCTGGGTCACTCCGCCGGGGCTTTGGCCGCTACAACCTCCTTTAGCAGCTCACGCATCTCTGCCATTTCCTTAGAAAATGAGTTTTTCACATCTTGAATTGAATCCCGAATTGAATCATCAATAAAGGCCTTGAGTACTTTTTGGTCTTCCATGAAAGACCTCTGGATGAAAGCACCAATGAAGCAAATGGTACAAACAACCAAACTAACAGATTATATAAATTCAACTGAAGGATTACAACAATGGAATTGTAAGGAAACAGTAGGTAATATCTAAGAAATTGAGAGTGAGATGAGAAGAGAAATACTGAAGAAATAGATGAGAGATATTGAGAGAATTAGATGAGAGATTGCAGAAGCACAATGCAACATAATAGCCTAATATGTTATTCCTTCAGACAAGTACTTATAACCAATTCCTCTCCTTCACACGCTGCTTCACTCACCCTTGCCCATCACGTTTGTTAGCGAGGCCCACAATGAAATCAGCCAACCTTTTAGAGGGGAATTTCACGCGATTGCTCTTTCTCAATTGAGCATTATTAATATCCCTGGTGTCAGCCCTGCTGTCCTCCACGTCACCCTCCACGTCATCGCCTAGGTTCATAATAATAACCTTATGAGGTAATATTACTGTGGAAGAGCATACTTAGGTAAACTTAGGAATTTAATTACTCTGCAACCTCATGGCATATATGCTGTGTTGAAGGGTATCCAGGGGAGTATTTCATTTAATCCATTGAGATATTAACTGCATTTAGCAAACAGCTTAAAACATTGAACTTAAATATTGAAGGAAGCAGATGGTCTCTACAAGTTTAATACTCTTATAAAGAAAACAAGTATAACATTCTTGTAAAGAAAACAAGTATAACACTTTACTGTGTTTGTCTAATTCCAAACTCCTGTTCTGGAGTTTGTGAGCTCCTATCTTTGTATCCTTAGAACATAATAAGAGGAACTCCTAAATATGTGAACGAGAATTTTCCAAGTAGTTCACTTAAGATACTGCAAAGCCTGAACTTTCTCTAATGGAAACCCATGATAAGCTCAATTTGGTTTAAACCTAGATAGGTTACCAAAGCCATTTTGTATACGCTTCAGAAAACATGCCTTCTCAATAACAGCATGTGAAAGGGTTATCTTGTTTAATGAGATTAACTTTTCTGTCCAAATTCTGTGAAGTAACTGCCTTCTTAAGTTAAATACTACTTGTTGTCTTGACATTGGAAAAGTGGAAACTAATGGCAATCTTTGTTCGAAATATTATGGTACCATCATTTTCGTAGTTTCTTGGACGTGCTATTTTTGCTATTTTGTCAAATGTTAATAGAGAACTTTAATGCATAGATTGTCTTGGATTATATTACTATTGCTCTTTAATATGCTTTGAAACAGTGCTGTGCTGCCTTTTGCAATTTATTACTCCATGAGATAATCCGGCATGCAGATGATTATTGCAATTTCAATGAAGATGATTATTAGCTTTTAATGTGAAAGCAGGTGGCTCTTTAAACAAGATAAGATCTACTCTAAGGTTCTTGTGCCCAGCTGAGCATATACCTCAAAAAATTGAGGTCGATGTAAGTCAGCTAGATGTTGAAGACAAAGTATCCCTGCATGATATCGATCTTCATCCGGCGTGGAAGCTCTTAAGCAAGAATGAGGCGATCCCTGTTTGTAAGATTAAGGCAACTTCAATTGACAGCTAATTTTGTCGAAGCTATTGTGCAACTACTGCAAGAGGCATTTGAAGTCCATTAATTACAACAAGGTTTGTTCTAATTTGACATTGACCAAGCTTTGTAGGTTGAGTACTGTATAAGGTGCGTGGTCAAATGAAATTTGAAGCTTTTGCTATAGTGCAGTAAATTGTGTTTTTAGGGGGGACTTGTTCTAGAATAATAAACTGTGCGTTAATGAGTAAATGGCAACTGGAACTGCAGTCTTTTTAAGTTGGGATTTTTACCTTCCTATACACTATTTGAAACTTTATTACCAAAAATATCCATGTTTAGTTAATTACCCAACCTAAACAAATTTTGTTTATAAAATATACATTCCACCTTAAAAGGTTCCCAATCAAAGGATTTAGTTACATCCTTTTCTTTTTTTTCCTCTTCTCTTTCCTTTTTTTGTTTCTGCCTTAAAATACAGTAATCAATTAAACCCATGTAACCGAATCCTTGGTATTTCTCACATTCAGAGGAAAGAAATAAGAGATCAGTAAGGATAGCAATGTCGTCAAGATATTGGCTTTTAGAGTGCAGCAATTTTCAGTGCTCCTCTAAGTTTGTTCACAACTAGAGTGGCTAGGGCTTCCTGCTCAATGTCTTCAGCGATTATAAATATTGGGTATCCACCCCTGATTGCTTCTTCCAAAACATTAACTAAGTCCCTTGTATTTGTTATCTTCTTGTCTACCAAAAGCAGCTGAAAATTTTAAAAAATATCTATTCATAACCCATTCTTTAGCACAACCAGGAAATAGTATTTAAAGATAACATGCAAAAAGAAATGTCATGGCAAATTATAGTATAAACAAATTATATACAACTAAATATATACTATACAACTTATCTACAACTTTCATATATAATTTCTACTTAGTTATATACAACTACAATATCATACCACTTAAATATAATTTTTATATAAATTTTATACAATATGTCTTTTGTATATTTTGTATTTGATTTATACATAGTAAAAATAAATTTCATACAACTAATTATATATTATATTACTTATCTACAATTTTCATATATTATTTCTACTCAATTATATACAACTGCAATATCATACAACTTAAATATAATTTTTATACAATGTTGCTCATTTTCATACAATAGTTAATAAATAAAAGAAAAATATATAAATAACATAATACAATTTTACTACAATTTCGTAAATATAATGTATATCATGTCTTCTTCGAGTTTCAATCTGAAATTCAGCCAAAACCAAGTCTAATCTTTACCAAAACCCCTCAAAGGTGAGATATAAACTCCAAACCATATTTTCAATTATTTGCAACAACACCCAATCCAAATAAATAATGATTTTTGAAAATTCAAATTCGAATTCAAAGCTTCAAAGCTTTTTAATGGTTGTCAATGGTGGAATTGCTGCTCTCTTTTCCTTTGTTTTACATTACTGAAATTAGAGATTGAGAGATAGAGAGAGACGTAGAGAGAATTCTCAATTTTTTGCAACAACATCCAATTCAAACAAATAATGTTTTTTGAAAACCCAAATTCGAATTCAATGCTTTTTAATGGTTGTCAATGGTGGTTGTTGTTGTTGTTAATGGTTGTCAATGGTGGAATCGTTGGTGGGTGCAAGATACGTGGGGGAGGGGGGTGGGATGTGGAGAGAAACGTGGGAGAGTGGAAGATATCTTAGAGTAATTTTAGGACACTAATTATTATCATTAATTTCCTTAAATTATACATAAATGATAATTGGATATATAAAATATAATTATAGTAAAACTTGAGTAGGGAGGGTAATATAGTTTCATATAGTGTATAGGAATGTAAAAATTCCTTTTAAGTATATGGCATCAAATAATTTTCAAGTCCACTGCGAAGGGAATCACACATTGATAGAACTTTAGTCACCGGTGGTGTGCGTCATGAGTTCATTTGTTTTTATTTTTTAAGCAGGAATCGCCATCCAGGATATTGTTAGAGGGTACTATTTTGAAATTTGATAGTCTTATATGACTTATTCTAAACATGAATTTCCCCAACTAAAAAAAATATATCCTTTCATCTAACCACCGGAAGACCTGGCAATTAATCAGTTCTGATGCATAGAATGAACGGGTCAAGCACGATGAAGACAGGGAGATGACGGCTGAACTAAGGGGTCGTGGTTACAAGGATAAGAGTTATAATTTCAAGACAAAATGTGAGATTATTTTATCTTGTTTGGTAGAATTTTGTTCTAGAATTATCAATTCGGGGATTGTTTATTTCACAATTATGGTATTATTTGGTAGTTGGTACCATGTTTTAAGTAGTCTAACAACTACTAGTCCCAAGATAAAACAGCAAGATACATTTGCCCTTTTCCACATAATTTTCTTCCAAAGTCTTTCTAAAGTCAAGGTTAAAATTGAACATAAAAATTTATTTACGTTCATCTAGTTTAAAGCAAATTTATATTTTATGTTATACTCTGTATATTTTATTTTTAGTCCAAAAGGATTAAACATCTATTAATAAAACTATATATTCACTAAATAATCTCTTCAATATTTAGGTCATGCAAAATCCCATATTATAATTTCAATATAACTAGAGGCGAACTCACCCCAAGGGTAAGAGGTCACTAGGGGTGTTCATAAAAATCCGAAAATCAAACCAAATCGAAAATCAAACCAAACCGACCAAAAAAACCGATATTTTTTGGTTTGGTTTGGTTTTGGTTTTGAATTTTTAAAAACTGATCAAATTTGATTTGGTTATGGTTTTAATCAGAAAAAAATTGAAAAAAACAAACCAAACCGACTATAGGAGTAGCTATTTTAAATTCATAATTACACATATATATATATATGTATATTTTTATACAAAGTTTCAAAAAATTTATTGTAAATGTTAATAGTTTGCACTTTTAGTATAGTTCTTTACCTTTACATTCTAATTTGATTGGTAGTTTTCTTTTGTTAAGTGTAAGAATCCATTTAGTGTTAAAAATAATATATTTTTAATTGAATCCTTAAATTATTCATCACTATTTAATTCAATTATCATCAATATATCTTGGTAAATAATAGATTTCTCAAAGGGCAATTGATTTGATAGTGTTACGTTGAAAATGTGATTGCCGAAATATGTGTTTGGTAGTATATGTCTTATATTTAATAAAAAACCGACAAACAATCGAAAAAACCGAAAAACTGATAGAACCCGGCATAAACCGAATCGAGAAAAAACCGACTTAATTGGTTTGATTTGGTTCTAATATTTGAAAAACCGACTTACTTGGTTTGGTTTCTTTTTAGGGAAAAAATGATCCAAACCGAACCATGAACACCCCTAGAGGTCACCGGCCCTCGATAACCTCACGAGAAATGTGCGTATTTATTTTGGGTGTATTTTAGGTATATATTTAAATTGACACCATAAACTACAAAAGTTTGCCAGCTGCAATTGGGGGTGTTCATACAAATCGAAAAATCAAACCAAATCGAAAATCAAACCAAACCAGACAAAAAAATCGATACTTTTTTGTTTGGTTTGGTTTTGATTTTGAATTTTAAAAACCGATCAGATTTGGTTTGGTTTTAGTTTTAATCAAAAAATAACCGAAGAAAACTGAACCAAATAGAATATAGGAATAGCTATTTCAAATGTATTATTACACCTATATACATGTATATTTTTATACAAAGTTTTAAAAATTTTATGGTGAATGTTAATCGTTTGACTTTTGGTATAGTTTTTTACCTTTATATTCTAGTTTGATAGGTAGTTTTCTTTGGTAAGTGTAAGAATCCATTTCATGTTAAAAAAAATATGTTTTTAATTGAATCCTCAAATTATTCATCACTATTTGATTCAATTATCATCAATATATTTTAGTAAATAATAGATTTCCCAAAGGGCAATTGATTTTATAGTGTTACATTGAAAATGTGGTCGCCGGAATATGTGTTTGGTAGTGGATATCTTATATTTAAGAAAAAACTGACAAATAACCGAAAAAATCGAAAAACCAACAAAACCGACATAAACCGAATCGAGAAAAAACCAAGTTAATTGATTTGATTTGATTCTAATAATTTAAAAACCAACTTACTTGATTTGGTTTCGTTTTAGAAAAAAATCTATCCAAACCGAACCATTAACACCCCTAGCTGCAATGGTTGATTTGGGTGAACGGAGTGACATTTGATGGCCACTTCAACATTCACCAAAAAAAAAAAATTGACATTAATGACAGTGGTGAAACTCCATTTTTGAATGTTGAGTCCGTTTTTTAAGTATAACTTGTTCACAAATCAATATAAAAAGGACAGCCTAGCGGGAGGGCAGAAGCCGCGCTATATCGCTGGAATGTTTTGGTTTGTGCTGACTTTCATATTAAATTTTTGTCTACTCCAAGTCCGTGCTCCGTACAAATCTTGTCCCTTTCAGATTTTGCAACTTCCTGAGAAATAGATGCCGAAATAGATAGTTGAAATGCTTGGTAAGTATAAATGAAAAACATGTTACAAATGGAAAACACGTTATTTCCTTTTCCTTTTATGGTTGTTGATCTCCTCTTAAATTTTGTGACATCCACAATTTCTCTAGTCCTTTCCAAGCCCTGAGGGGTGTGCACAATTAATATACGGAAGATTTGTTATCTTAAAAGTTAAAACTAAGAATAAATAAACTGGGCTGAGGATAATAATGAAAAACTTATCGCGCATTATAATTTCTAACGGACTATCTTTCAAGATAAAAAAAGAAAGAAACTTCCATAAGAGCAACCTTTCTTAGCAAAAACTAAGAATTTCGTTGCTTTCGAGCTATTGAAATCCTTAATTTGCAGCTTTTATTGTGCCCGGAACTCAATTATTGGGTTTTTGGGCAAGTGTGACGTTAATAAGTTAAAAAAATAAATAGTTACCAAAGTATACATAACGCGATTATAAACCGCGCTATACTTTAACGGTATTTTATTCGTTAAAATATAGCGCGGTTTATAACCGCATTAAAGGTAAAACGCACATATTTTCTGCGCTATATATGTATAGTGCATATATTAACGCGCTATATCCCATTTTTAAAATCCCTTCTTCTTTCCCACGACAGATCACCCACTTCTCCCATTTTTAAATCCCCAAACAGAACGCCCCCCCCCCCCTCTTTCCACAAAAAATATTATTGTGGCCCTACCCGTAACACAAAACGAAAGAACATAGGTCCCACGGTGTGGCAAAGCACTGTGTTGTTGTGGTTTCACTGTTTCAGACTCAAATTTTTAACTAATTCACTTTCTGAAAATCATAAATCGAGGTATTCCGATTTAGTTTATGTTGAAACTCGTATAATAAAGCATATTAGCTGACTTGAATGTGTTCTCATGTCGTTTTGTGTTTTGTTTGCGAAACTAGTATGTTATTTTATTCATCCGGACTTAGATATTAGTGTTCTAAAAAATTATGTAAAAATTGAGAAATTATTTTTTTCTGTTAATAAAAATGTTAATTAACATCTTTTACTTTTTTTAATGTATTTTCGTGAATGTTATGTGATTAAAATGTATTTGTTATTTATATTTAGTTTAAATTATTTATTAGCGTGGTAAAATGTAGAGCCTTTTAGCGTAGTAAAATGTAGAGTCTTTTAGGGTAGTAAAATGTAGAGTATTTTAGCGTAGAATCCCTATAGTTTAAGTATCTCTTATACTGATAGATGAAATACAAATTCTGTCCAATTTATAAAAATTAATTATTTATTTTAAAAAACAAACATACAAAGGAATAAAAATATTAAAATTGACACACATAAAGAATTCAGGATATGTTGGTGCTACCGGGCCTGAAATATCGAGCCTGGAACCCATAGGTATACATACTCTGTCCAATTTATAAAAATTAATAAATTAATTTATAAAACAAACACACAAAATTATAAAAATATGAAATTGATACATGTAAGAATTCATGATAGTTTGGTGCTACTGGGCCTTAAATATCGGGCCTAGAACCCATAGGTATGTATTCTGTCGTGGGAAAGAAGAAGGAATTAAAAAAATGGGGTATAGAGCGGTTAATATATACGCTATACATATATAGCGCGGAATAATTGTGCGCTACACGTGTAAGCATTTAAATTTTATTGGATTTAAATTCATAAAATTATTTGAACTATATTTTACATTCAAGATAATGTTGGTCCAAATAAATATTATGGGCTAATATAATTGAATTAATTATATAAGTTCAATATATATGGATTAAATAAATAAGTCTTAATCCATTGGGCTAGCC
>MU700828.1:42605-53493 GCA_026770625.1 Nicotiana glauca | reverse complement strand
TGTTCTAGACTGTGTACCCGAGCGGACAACTCGAGTCGAGGAGGGGGCAACGTACCGGGAACCAAAAGGCCATCCAGCTTAGTAACTTATCCGACCTCTTTCTTATTTGAGGATATTGACACTAACAGAATAGGGAGTCTCAACCAGTAAGCACATCCCCGGAGGTGAGAAAAGAAGGGTTTCGGCACAGTTTTATATATACAGTTCAAATAATATCAACGCGATAATAAGCACATTTTGCACATTAGGCATGGAACATGAAATAAAATCAGATCAACAAAACTAAATACAATAATATATCTAAGCTCGAATTCTGAACCCTGAACCAAAGTTCTGGGTTTTATTCCCCAGCAGAGTCGCCAGAGCTGTCACACCTCCTTTTTACCTATATCAGCAAGGGCATAAAGGGAGTTTTTCCAATTAAAGGACAATCGAAACGGGATTCATTTATTAAGACATTCAGAGTCGCCACTTGGGAGATTAATGGTGTCCCAAATCACCGGTTAAATCCCGAATCGAGGAAAAGATTAACTCTGTATTACAGTCCGCAAACCAGAAATCCGGATAAGGAATTCTGTTAATCCGGGAGAAGGTGTTAGGCATTCCCGAGTTCCGTGGTTCTAGCACGGTCACTCAACTGTTATATTTGGTTTAATTATCTTATTTTAGTACAAGCTCAAACCTGTGTGCATTTTTACCTTTTAACCGCTTTTGACTATTATTATTTTTTATAAGAATTGCAACGTCATGAAAATGCATCTCGAGCCACGTCGCACCAGTGCACCCGTGGCTTTTGACACATTTCGACTTCGTTGAGATTTAGATTTGGGTCACATAAATGTGCACCCGAGTTTAAGGAGGTAAAATTATTAAACACGCACCTAAAGCAACTACGCGTTTGCACTTTGTGAGAGCCATGGATTTTGCTAAATGGCACGTCCTGAAGTCTAGCACATTTTTGTAGGAATCAATTAAGGGGGCCACGCTATTGATGAATTTTGTTTGGCGGGCGCACCTCGTTTCTATTTTAATGCCAACCTAAAAGAATTATGATTTTTTTTCTATTAATTATTGTCTCTAAAAGGCATATGAGCTAGTTTTTTATTTGAAGTATTCTAATAATGAGGTCCATATTTAAACAAAAGAAATTTACATTGTTGAAAATCCCTTAATTCAAATCCACTACCTTAATTGAAGGCCGAAACTTATATTTAAATTTAACAGGTATCCTCAGTGAAGCCTTTCCGCATATTGGGCCTCAAAATTGGCCCGGAAGCAAGCTCAGCCATGCTTATGTTAAAACTGTCCCGAACGTGGGTTTTCTATTAACAAATTTTAGGCCCAAATTTTGTTTGGATAGAAGCCATCCGATTTGGTTCATAAATGAGCCCAAGTCTAGTGTCATTTGGATTTATGAATTCCCGTTTATAAACCACAATTGGCTTCAACATTTCGTGAATAGATGAACAATTCCCAACTTATTCAAATCCAAACATGATAACCTTAAATCTAATCCTAACCTCCATGGTCGATTCATGTGTATACTGATAAACGAGCACACTCATTCTGGGAACTTCAATAACCAGTTAATCTCACTCCAAACATGTTAAGAATCCTCATTAATGGATTAAACCTGGAAATGAACTACTGGAAATGACTAAACCTTTTAAACTACCAAGTGTATATGATTGCACATTGTCATAAGCATACCTACTGTTTCCAGATTTTAGTCATGCAAATACATTTCTAAAACTTGTAATAAAACTAAATTAATCGTCAACTATAACAGTAGGACTATCATGAATTAAATCCAATACTACTCTACTAGGCAGCTATGTGATCCAATAGAATCTAACAATTCAATTTAAAGCAGTCCAAAACTATCCAGTTTTAATTACAAACGATAGTCTAATGTAATTCATGAAATTACACGAAATTTAATACACAAATCTACAGAGAATTATGCTGCATTCACTTCATTTCCACAAACTTGAAGATTACACGAGGTGTACCTGGAATTTAAACAAAAGGGAAGGAGAGAGTGAGATCCCAGCAATGTCAATCACAGCAATCATCAGGTACAACAGTAAACCAGCAGAATCAAATTCAAGTCCAATGAAAATAGTAGATTTCCAACTCGAAAATTAGAGTACTGCAGTGCAATCAACTAATGCCAACTTCAGACCCTTACAACTCAATGAAACAGTAAAATTGACACTTTTGTTTTTAATGTTTTTGACTATGTTCCTCTACTTTCTCTCTAACTGATAAAAACTCTCAAGCTTTTGATCTCTCTTAAACTAATTTTTTAGGACCAAAACAGACTCTCCAAGAAAATAAGTAAACTCTCCACTTATTGTCTCTCTATCAATGTCTGTCAGAATCTCTCAATGTTCTCCCTCCTCCCCCCTTTTTCAGACTAATCTTTGTCTATTTAAAGAATAGAGTTAGTTCATTTTTTATTCCAATCCCTCACTTTTCAACCTGTATTATTCCTTTCCATGTTCACCCCTTAACCCTTTATCATTCAGCCCATGACATTCTGATTTCCACCTCTAAAGGTATTTAAAATGGTGTCATCTCTTAAATTTTTTATTAAAACCCCATGCTATTTCTGATTTTCCACCTTTAAAGATATCAACCAGGGTGTAATTTGCACTACTGATCCCATTTTTGATTAAATTAATTATTAGTTTAGTGGTACACTGAATACTTAACTGGCAGACTACAAAACTAAACCATTTCTGGGTTTCAATTCCCCAAATTACCCCTTAACCCCTGAGAATTATTGTTCTGCCCTAAGCCTTAACATCTGTATTAAAAACCCTTCTGAATTTCAACTAACACTGGATTATTAACTATCAGTTTACACAACTATAACCAATTCTCAATCCTATTCAAACACACAAATAATTCAAGTAGAAGGATTAGGGGATGAGGTTCATGTGAACGAGCAGTTTGGTTCAAGAGGGAAAATTGAACACAACAACAAATTCATTTCGATCACAAAAATCAAACAGAAGGAAACAAAATGATAGACACACTGAAATGAGCCTAATGAACTGTTACCGTGTCGATTTAGCTTTCTCACATGAGAAACTAATTGACGACATGAATTCAATGATCCCACATACTATAGTATACCCATAATGATAAAAGAAACGAATTCGACCATATAAAAGGTCTGATTGGAGATGAACAAAATAATCAAAAATAAAAAATAAAAAAAATCAAGGAAATTAACCAAACAAATAAACAAACAAACACAAGAATGGAACAATGAGAAAGGAAAAGTACCTCTAAAACTCGGAACTGGACGAACTTAGGCTGACCTCTTGACTCGAACCCTTTTTTGAGGTCGAACGGACCTTAATCGAGTGTTCTCAACTGAGAACACTTCGACTAAGGTCGATTAAACCCCAATTTTTCTTCAATTTCGGACGGACCCCAAGTTTTGGTTTTTCTAGGGTTCTTGGTTCCAATTTGGGGTTCGAATAGTTCTGGTCAGATTTGAACCAAACCAAGAGTGGTTTGGTAACGAGGGAGTTCAGGGGAGTGTCTGGTGTGAGTTTGAATTGGATTGGGATAGGTTTCTGTTTGGCTTGAATCTTCAAATGAAGATTCGAGAAGATAGGGGAAGATTTGAGCCAAGCGAGTGGTGGAATCGTGTTCAGGGTGGTTGAGTGGCTTAGGGGTGTAATTTTGGTGGTCGTCGGCGTCGTTGCCGCCGGGTTTCAGGCGAAAGGGCGGGGTGGCGGCTAGGGTTTTGGAATGGGGTATGGTCTCTGTGAGAGAGACGAAGGGATGGGGGGTAATGGATTGGGGGATAGGGTAAGAGATTAGTCTTATATAGCAGGTGGGAAAAATAATCCTGGCCGTTTGATCAACCGAGATCGACGGCCAGGATTGATCTCTTGAAAGGGGACGACGTCGTTTGGCCAAACTTTGAGACCGAGTGGGAACGGGTCGGGTGGATACGGGGTATGGGGAAATGATCTTGGTCCTTGGACTGATTTAATCCAATGGCTCTGATTGGAAGGGATCAATACGACGCTGTTTGAGGCGTCTCAAGGCTTGGCCGAATTGGATCGGACCTGGGATCATTTGGACTGGTCTATTTTGGTGCTATTGGGCCTGGTTTCACTTTTAATTCAAGTGGCCCAATCCGATTTCTTCTCTATTTTTCATTTGTTTTTCTTTATCTTCTTTTAATTCCTAAAAAAAATACAAAATCCTAACTTAAGTTGTAAAAATAAAATTAATCCTACAAAAATATTAATTAACCCTAATAATTTAACACACAAGACTTAAACATTTAATTGAAAACAAAATCACACAATGGTATGACCAAAATAAAACAAATGCGTATTTTTTGTGATTTTCTTTCTTTTAAACATAAACAAGGTTCGGTTAATTCCTAAGTGCACAATTCAATCCTAAATGTACATGCAACATATATTTTTTGTATATTTTCTTATTAATTTAACCAATAAACATGCGCACAAATGGCCACAATTACTAAAAATATCACGGAAAATTCACAGAATTGCACACAATAAAACAAATATTTTTGTTTTGATTTTGTGGGAGTAACTCATGTGAGGCAAAAATCACGTGCTCACAATCATGTCAATAAATTTTTTAAACTAATTCTCATTTTTCTGCTTCACAAGCCTTTAAGGATAAAGTGGAGGTGGCCTTGGCAAGGGAGCTTTGGTTTTAGGCACAATTGGCTCTGACATGTATATTACTTGTTCCCTAGATGGGTTCACGTTGTTCTGAGTTTCCATCTTGGCATCTTGCATATCATCCTCACTTCTTTATTCACATTCTCATCAATCACATTTTCAACCACCAAAGGAAATTCATCTTCTTGCAACTCAACTTCATCACTTAAAACTTGCTTTTGTTTAGACGCATTCACATTACCACCTCATCCCCTTGTTGTAGTTACCGCCATAACATGATTGTTCCCACCCTTCGGGTTGACTACCGTATCAGTTGGTAGAGCCCCCTTAGGGCGAGTATTCAAGGATTGTGAGATTTGGCCTAATTGAACCTCCAAATTTCTAATGGAAGTATTGTGGGAAAACAACTGAGCATCAGAATCCGCACTCTTTTTCATCATATGTTCAAACATCATTTCAATTCTCCCCATGTCATTGTTGGAAGAAATAGGCCCTTAGGATGGAAATAGTCGATTGTTCGGTTGTTGGTACATTGGGGTCCTTTGAAAGCCTAGCCCCTGATTTCCTTGATTTCCATTGCATCCACCTTGATTATTGTTACCACCCCAGTTGTTGTTGTTTCCATTCCAATTACCCTGATTGTTTTGATTATTGTTCTGATTGCCCCAATTGGAATTTTGGTTGTTGTTCCCCTAATTACCATTGCCTTGTAATTGTTGATTGCCCCAGTTGCCTTGGGGTCTCCATTGTTGTTGGTTGGAAGAATTTCCCCTTTAGCCTTGATAATTGTTCACATATTGTGCCTATTCATTCTGCCCATCATAACCATCATCTTGGAATCCATCATAATCATTGTCAAATTGATCTGAACTCTCTTGGTTATATTGACCTCTTTGTTTTCTTTTGTTCACTAGCATGTTGACACCCTCCATGGCATTCACTTGGCGAGGATTTTGAACTTGTTGCAACTGTGCCTTTGCTAGTTGGTTCATGGTTGTTGTCAACTCAGCTATAGCCTACCCATGATCATGTAATTCTTTATGCAAATGAGTGACTGTGGGGTCACCCTGGGGTACATTGGCTCTACTCTGCAAAGTGGAGGACGTTTCAACCATCTCGTCAATAATGGCACAAGCTTCATCATAAGTCAACTTCATGAAATTAATCCAGCAAGTTGGTCCACTATGCATTGATTTGTTGTGTTAATGCCCCGGTAGAAAGTCTTTTGCAACATATTCTCAGTCATATCATTGTTGGGGCATTCCTTCACCATGGTTCTATATCTCTCCCAAATCTTATGCAATGGTTCGGTGGACTCTTTCTTAAAAGCTAAGATCCCATCTGCAATGCTACCATATGCCCCGGTGAGAAGAAATTTGCAATGAACTTGTCCGTTAACTTGTCCCAAGTAGTGATAGAATGGTTGGGAAGTTGCTCAAGCCAATCCAATGCCTTCCCTCTAAGTGAAAATAGGAAGAGTCTCAACCAAAGTGCATCCTCGGACACATTAGTTTTCTTGCTCCCCCAACAGGTATCTACGAAATCCTTGAGATATTTGTACACATTTTGAGTGGAAGCACCCGTGAAATACCCTCGCTGCTCCAATAATGTCAGCATCACATTAGTAATTTGGAAATTGTCTGCTCGGATCCAGGGTGGGATAATTGCTCTTGTATATCCTTGGTTTGGGAGCACTCGAGGAGCCACTCTTGGAGGTGGTGGAGGAGGGTATGGAATATTTTCATTAGCATTGGCCTGGCGGCCTCTACGTTGAGTTTGAGGTACAAGAGGCACCTCATCATCTCTGACATCATCTACCTCCTCCCCCGCAATCACATTTCCAAGAGGGTCACTGTTGTTTGTTGCCATTTTGTACCTGAAGTTGTGACACACACAAATTAGTAACACAAAAGGAAAGAAGAACAATACACAAAACTATTTAGATAGATAGCCAAAACCGTTAGCTTCCCAACAACGACGCCAAAAAGTGATCGATGCCAACCCTACACTACTATAAAGTAGCAAGAGTGGTCGAAGCAGCTTTTACCCGAGAAGGTCGAGATCGATTTCCACAGGGAGCTAGATATTGGAATTGAGTGTCTACCTAAATTGGAGTTGCGTAGTTGTTCCTAATTGCACTTCTCTTTCATAATTGGTTTTGATATTATTTCTAACTTTATGCTACTATAATGCTAAATTGAGCGAAGTTAATCTAAGAGTACACCATTGAGGATTATCTAATTAGTTTAAAAAGGCACTAGGGAACCGACTTTCTCCTAGGTGAATAATTGACGGATTCTCGAGTCTAAGGCTAAATTGTCACATTTGGGGATTACGATTTGAATATTGCACGATTCTACTCACTCTACACCTCTCGGTAGTTCGAGTAATTTTGCCCTAATTGGCTTTCTCAAGACCAATTGGGTATGATAACTTGTGCAAGCAATAGAGGTTCAAGTCGGGTATTATTATCTTTAGGTTTAAACGTTTAATTGGGGATATCAATCTCTTGAGTATGCCCCAATTCCTTGTTGGACCAATTTCATAGACTTAGGCTCTCTTTCTCAAGAAAAGCCAAAGTCAATTAGGCATAAACTAGTGTTTGAAACCACTAATTCAACATTAAAACCCTAAATTAGTCCAAATATCAAGCACCCATAGACAATCAAGCATTAAAACACAAAATCCATCAATTACCCACACTAGGGTTGAGCCACAACCCTAGCTAATGGGTTTAGCTACTCATGATTGTAGAAGAAAACAAAGAAATAGATGAAGAAAAGCCCATAATAATTAATTACTAGATAACTTGAAGATTTAATGATTAAACTAAGCTGAAATTACTCAAAATAGTAAAAGGGAACTGTTCACGAGTGCACCTCTTCCTCAAAATAAAATTGATGACCTAAAATGGGAAAAGAAACTATTTATACTAGGCCAAAAATTCTAGACAAAAATACCCCTACGGAGCTAGTGCGGACCGCACAAAATCGAGTGTGGTTGTACTAAGGCTTCTTGCTGAAATAATTTGCTCTCTGAACTTGGGCTTTGTGGACCGCACAAAGTCGAGTGCAACTGCAATGGCTTCTGTTGCGGTCCGCACAAAATGGACTGCGGATCACATTGGAAATCTTTTCCAATATTGGCACTCTCTAAATATGGGCTTTGCAGACCGCACAAAGTCAAGTGCGGCCGCGATAAAGTCAATGCGGTCCGCACAAAATACTTTGCGACCGGATTGCTTGGTTGCCTGGAATGCAGACTCTCTGAACCTCCTCTTTGCGAACCGCACAGAATGGTGTGCGTCCACACTGGTCCTGTTTTACCGAGCTTGGCCTTATTCTTAGTACTTATGCATGTTTCACTCCCTTTTGAGTTGGTTTTGACAAATTGTCACCTTGTTGACCAAACCTTGCAATCAACCACAACATATAAGCCTTTGGGACTATTTTATACACATTTCTAATCAAAACTCCAGTAAAAAGGAGCGTAAAATGCATCATAATCCCTAGTTATCACCCATATACCACCTCGTAGATTATTCGTCTAATAGAGAGGAGTCGCCGTCGAGAAAGAAGAGAAGAATGGAACTAGGGAAGTTCGTCGCTACCAATGTTAAAAAACGAAAGGCCATTGCCTCAAAAGTAGTGTAACCACTCGTGCCAAACTCAGGGGCCATTTTTATGGCGAACGCTATTATGGCGGGGAGGTCCCCTAGGGCCGGGGGTTGCACCAAGCTGTTGATACTCAATTTTTCTCTATGTATTTTATACACCCAAATGTTCTCAAAATAGTATATTCATGCATATATAAGCATTCCCAAGAGTTTTGGTATTTTTCCTTATTTTTTAAAAGTTCTTAGAATCAATTTGTTGTCTATTTTAACAGTTCAAAATTCAATAATTATTTTCAGTCTATCAGTTTTGGCAGATAATTTATTTTATTCTCATATTTACACCAAAATATAATTAAGGTGATTTTTATACATTTTTACAAAATTGCTCGTTATTTTTAAAAGCTAATTGCATATAAATGCAATTATAGCCTATTCTACGATTAATAGTGTTTTATAATTGTAAAATTAGTTATAATATTTTTTAATTAATACATATGTATTATTAATTGGTTCAGCATCTTCAATTTTCTTTTAAAATTATTTTTACTATTTTTATAAAATAACATGGAAAAACTAGCTATTTCAATTTTGGCCACATTTCATTTCAGTTATAACCCCAATTCCATTACAATTTTAGCCTAAAAATCAACCCAATTTTAGACCCAAAATCGGACCAGCCCAATCCCATTTAACCTAACCCAATACCCATTTAACCGACCCAACCCATAACCCTCTTAATCCTGACCGTTGATCATTCAGATCAACGGCCACCGTTCCCCCTTTCCCTTTTAATCCCAAACGACCTAACCCTAACCCTCATTTCTCTCAAATAGCCGCCCCCAAACTCTCTTCTTCTCTCAAATGCTCCCTAGCACTCGAAACCCTAATCGCCTCCCTCGTCTTCTCCGATCAATCTCATCAGAGTCCATGGCTTCTCAGGCCATGGACGGCCTGTGCTTACCTTCCTTCCCCCCCAAGCCTTGGTTGTTCGAGATTTTGAGGTCCGACCTCGATGGTGTTCGAGTAGATCCTCCACAGATCTGTGTTTCTATGGCCTCTCCGACCGAGTTCCGACGTGTTCGAGCTTTAAGAGCCTAGCTATGGCTCAGATCTGCTCGAGACCAGACCCTTTCCAAGCCTTCTCATTTCTAGGGTTTCAGAGAAACCTAAAGCTATTCGAGGTTTTTCTATTTATTTTCTCTTAGATCTATGCTATATCTGTGCTATATTCGATATTTCAAAGGTTTTCCCCAATTTTTTTCTTTTAAAATCATTTGATTTTCAAACTAGGGTTTCTGGAAAAAAAATCTGATTCTTTTTTTTCTTTTCTTTATGTGTGTTTCATCTGTGTTTATCTCGTATGTTTTTTCTCTGCTATGCACGTATTTGATCTTCCGCTTTTTCTTTCAGTTAAGCATGATCCTTCTATGCTTTGCATTTGTCCTGTGCCTTTAGCCTAAGCTCGCATGATTATCTCTGCTATGTGATTTTTATTGTATGTATCTCCTACTGGGTTGTTTATGTTTGCTTGCTTTATCAGATTTTTTACCAAGTTCTTCCTAAGCATGCTCCATCTACTGTTGTCCTAAACCTGTATTGCTTTTTTGCTTCTAAACTTGTTTGAGTAACAAGCTTTGCCTGAATGTATTCCCTACGTTTCAAATTTGCTGTTTGTTTAAGAAAGAGACTACTGAGTCTATTCTATTCGTTGTTTTCTCATCTATGCATCTGATTCGAGTCAGAAACCCTAGTATTTGGGGGGGGGAGGGTTTGACAAGCTTGACCTTGTGTTTGGACTAGGGTTCCACTCATAACCCTGATTCTCTTTCAGACTCATTCCGAGTCTGTGAACCTAACCTTCTTGGTTACTCGGATTTTATGCTAGTTTTACAACAGCTCTCTCGTCTCTGCATGCTTTTTATATGACATTCTCCTCTTTCAAAAGGCCTTTGGCCAGTCTGTGATTGATTCCGAGTCCCTTTTTAAAAGGGGTCTGATTGAGTGTTGATGATTTTTCTTTAAACTAAGTTCCTCTTCACCTTTCTCGGTTAAATTCATTCGTACCAAGACTCAAACTTTAATTTCTACTGGCTGTGATTGATTACCTTTCCTTATTTTTTGTCCAAACCGTGTGTTACTAAGCTATTTCCTTAAATAATGCTCTATGTATTTACCCCTGTTATATTGCCTTGGAAAAGATTTTAAATCAAAGCCCTTTCCTTATTTATCATGCCCATTTGAAATCAATCCCTTAACCAAAGGGAAATAGCCTGTGATTGATTTTCAAATTATTTTCTTACCTTCTTCTTACCTGTTTTCTGCACTATAAAAGGGGTTACCCTTTTACACTTCCGACACAGCTTTTCTGGACAAACAGGCTTTCACACATTGGAATACTGAGTTTTCTCTCGATTAAACTGCTTCTCATTTATAGTATTAAGCACTCTGCTTTCTACTCTTCGTTTCTCCTTTTTACCTTCTAAAATATTCTTGAGTTCTCGTGAACTCTCAAGTGTTCTGCTACAAACTTAAGTCTGCTCCTGCTGATTTCTTGCTGCTTGCTTACTCTGCTGTTCTTTTTTTT
>MU700828.1:19739-41772 GCA_026770625.1 Nicotiana glauca | reverse complement strand
ATTCGTTTTAAGCAATAAGAGTCTGTTAATTGGTCTTTAAACGTCTTAATTCAGTAACGTTTTCAAAAGCCCCAATCTTTTAATAAAACCCTTTAAACCAGTATACTTTTAAGTTCTTCAAATCTGCATCTCTTTCTGAAACGGTTTCTTTATAAACATTCTGCCTAAACGTTTTACTCAGTCCCTGAAACTATCTTTTAAAACGGTTCTGCAGCTTACTTTTCCTTAGATATTTCTGTCTTTGAAACTCTTTCGCAACCATTTCTGTGTTTTATGCTCGAACAATCTGATGATTATTTGACTCATTTCTCAATTTACTGCAGTCTAAAAATTCTTCTGCATTAGACTACTTTTCTGAAACCAGTATTTTTAAAATCACTCGCTTAAAATACCTTAATACCTGACAACTATATCCAAGTTGCCTAATGCGGGCTTCCTGTCTAAACGTATGTATTGAACCAATTTGCCCGCTACTTAATTTTTAATTTTTTAAAGACCAAACCAGTATGTGTAAAGGCATGCCAAACTATATGTTATCTGATTTATGGGGTTTATGTGAGTCTTGCCTGTTTGTTTGTTCATTCCCCCTACTTGTTACTTGTTTTTTGAATGTCGATTAGAATTTTTGTCCTTTAAACTCCATAAAGGCCCCATCCCTTTATTCCCCTTTTAGGATTAGAAGTCCTAATACCCCGGGACTGATAGTCTGGGACGGGTAATAGCATGCAATAGGCAAACAATACCATTCCGCGCTCCAATACCTTAACGGGTGGGAAGGGTAGACATGGAGATTATGATTATACAATAACACTATGCGTACAATCAGGTGCCGGTGTTGTGAGAATGATCCATGTAATGTATAAACCTAGGACCCCTTTTCCTCTTTATTAGTTTAATAATTTTTTCAGAATTTTTAAAAGTTGTCCAGTCTTCAACTTCCGTTCCTTGTGCTTATTTTAAGTTACTTGTACCAATTATTTAACTCCTCTCCTTTACTTGCGTATCTCTTCTTTAATCACAAAAAAAACTATTTCCTTCCAAATTTCAGCACTTCTAAATCCTTTTCACATTCTTATTTGTAACCGTTTCCCATGTTTGCAATGCTTGTTTGTTTATTTGTTTGCTTGCATTTAAAGTCACAGTTGTAGCATGGCTGGGAACCACACTAGTGGATCTTGAGGGGTGCCTAACACCTTCCCTTCGAGATAATTTCAAGCCCTTACCCGAACTCTGTTTTTTTTAATCTTTATTTCTTTTAAAGTATCCTAATGCACTATAATCATTAGGTGGCGACTCTCCAAACTCTCAAAACCCAATTCCCAAAGTGGGAAAAGAGTTGTCCTCCCAAATATCGTGAACCCGATTCTGCTTTAGGAAAAAAGAGGGCGTCGACACAAGGTGAGGAGCCTGCATAGGCAGCTAAAGTGCGTCGTCGGCAACCGGAGGAGATAGAGCGGTGCTCGCAGGGGACGATGGTTCTGGTTTGGACATCGATCCCGAAGAGGTGCGGGCCTTTTCATAGAGAAATACCCGCATGGAGGTAAGGATGGAGGTTCCTAACCAACACATAATCATTCCCATGGGTTACAATCTCTTAGCAAACCCTGAGTAGTCGGTGTTGGCTTTCACCCCCTTGTGTGCCGCTTTTGAGAACACGACACTTTAGACGATGAGTGATGTAGAGCTATCGCTGAGTGTTTCTAGCATGGCTTTGTGAGTAAGTATTTTTCTTTCCTGTTAGAATTTGTTTCGCATGCATAATCTGCTTATGCTGGCCATCTTTCCTTTATATGTCAGACTCTCATCATGGGGGTCGAGCGTGACTGGAGGGAGGAGCGAAGGACGATTGTTTTTAAGAAGGTGCTATCCAAGTACCGTACCAAGAACTGTATGCTGGCCAATGTCTTTACCTAAGATAGCGAGTTTTAGCTGTTTCGTGACGGAATTAAATAGAAATAGGAGGATTTGGCGCGAAAAGTTGAAGAGCTGAAGGAGCGGGATGATGAACTGATAAAGGCCATAGGCCGATGCAGTGAGATTAAGGTGGCTATTAAGGCCAAGGAGGATGAGATCGAGGTAAGCAATAGGGTGATGGCCGAGAACACTGACCTTCAAGTACGGGTGGCTTCTTTAACTACTGAGTTTGGGAAAAGGGTAACGGAGGCTGTCGATCTGAGGAGTGAGTTAAGCATTAAAGTAAATGAATTTACTCGTGCCAAAAAAGGCAGGATGGCCGCCATATCCGAAGTAGTAGCCTTGGATGATGCCCTCCGTATTTGTAGCTATGAGCGCGATAACGAAGTGGAGACATCGGTGCTCAAGTTGGCGAGGTTAGAGGAGCAGATCCAGGATCTGGAAGTGAAATTGTCCGGATTAAATGAACAAGTTGTTGCTTTGAAGGCTGAGGAAGTGCGACGGCAGTCGCAGCCATCTACATCGTATACTTCTGTCGATCCCATCATGCCGCAGGAGTCGTATGAGATGTGGTTCATGCTGAGGCTCAGCTTGATGTATACAAGTCCTTGAAGGCTGACGAGAAAGTTTCCAAGGCAGGGCTCGAGGGTGTCCGTGTTAAAGCACGTGTGGTCCATAAGGCCTGTAGTTATTATCCCGGTACGCCTAGAGGGACGATGTTAATAATGATGCGGATAGGATTGCCTCTGATTCTCGGTATAATGACGAGTACCCCAAAGGGGGTGATGCGACGTAGGGTCGTTTTACTTATTTTTGTTGTTCTGCTATTTTTGTGAGGGCATCTTCGGGCCCTCTGTAAAAAGTTTTTGTAATATAACAACTGTCATGGAATGATTACTATTTTACTGTGTATTTTTGTATTGTCATTTTTATTTGTTATGCGGTGAAGCCATTGGCTTCTTAGCCACTTGCGTGTAGTGTTCTAGCATAGTCGATCACGGATCTTAAAGTAATTTGAGAGAGGTCGAATGTCAAGTAATTCGAGCGAAGTCGAATGTTAAGCGATTTGAGCGAGGTCGAATGTTGAGCGATTCGAGCGAGGTCGAATGTTAAGCGATTCGAGCGAGGTCGAATGTTAAGCGATTCAAGCGAGGTCGAATGTTAAGAGATTCAAGCGAGGTCGAATGTTAAGCAATTCGAGCGAGGTCAAATGTTAAGTGATTCGAGCGAGGTCGAATATTAAGCAATTCGAGCGAGGTCGAAAGTTAAGAGATTTGAGAAAGTTTGAATGTTAAGAAATTCAAGCAAGGTTGAATGTTAGATGCGAAAAAGAAACTTGATGGAGAGTGCAAAATGCTGCTTTATTTGATTCACTGGAGAATATTATATATGTCTATTTCATATCCATGTATCTAGTCCCTTCATCGCTCGGCTTGGAGAAGAAGTCGGTAGGCGGGGCGATGAATTATACTTGAACTTTGAGATGTCCCCTTTGTCGCCTTATTAAAAACCTCCCAGAGAAAACCTAATTGGGACAAAAAAGTACGACTCGATGGGCGTCTGTTTTCAGAAGTTAAAGTATTTGAGGTGGGAGACGTTCCAATTATTTTGTAGTAGTTTTCCCTCCATTATTTCCAGTTGGAATGATCCTTTGTTTACTGCTGTCGTGATTTTGTTAACCTATCCCAATTAGTTCCTCGCTTGCCTTCTCTTGAATCTTTGCTTGCTTGTGTTTTTGGATTTGAGTACATAGTCTCCGACTTTGAGTGGTCGTATTTTGGCTTTTTGGTTGTAGTATCTTTCTGCTTGTTGTTTTTGGGCTACCATTCTTACGTAATCCATGTCTCTTCATTCCTCTGCCTCGTTGAGGTCTTGTTTTCTTTTCTCGTCATTGTTTTGTCCACTTTCATTGGAGTATCTCAGGCTATGCTCCCCGACCTTGACAGGTATCACGACGTGAGTCCCGTAGACTAGTGAATATGGTGTTTCGCCTGTGCTCATTTTTGGCATAGTGCAGTAGGCCCATAGTACCTCTGGTAACAATTCTGGACATAATCCTTTGGTGTCCTCGAGCTTTTTCTTTAAGATGCTCAGTATTATTTTGTTGGAGGAGTCAGCTTGATCGTTACCGGCGGGATGATATGGCGTGGAGAGTATTCACTTGATGTGCCATTTTTTGAAGAACTCGGCGATCTTTTTCCCAGTGAATTGGGGCTTATTGTCATAACTTATTTCTTTAGGGATGCCAAAACGACATATTTATGTTTCTCCATATGAACGTGATGACTTCTTGTTCGCATATTTGGGTGAACGCACTTGCTTCCACCCATTTGGAAAAGTAGTCAGTTAAAACCAAAAGAAAACGTACATTACCTCGCCCTGTTGGGAGGGGTATGGCGATGTCCATTCCCCATTTGATGAACGGCCATGGAGAAGTGAAAGAGTGGAGGTGTTCGCCCCCTTAATGTATCATCGATGCGTACTTTTGGCACTGTTCGCTCTTCTTGACGTAATCGGCGGCTTCCTTCTTCATAGTGGGCCAATAATAACCTGCCTGAATGAGGCATATAATGAGGGCTCGGTTGCTTGTGCGGGCACCACAATGGACTTCATGTACTTCTTCGAGCACGTGCCTTGTTTGATTCGTCTCTAAGCATTTCGCCAAGGGGACCCCAAATGTTCTCTTGTACATGTCGTGATTTATGCTATTGTACCTGGCCGACTGCATTCAAAGCTTTTTGGGTTCCTTTTTGTCTTCTGGGAGTACTCCTTCCTGCAAGTATGATATGATGCGATTGCACCAGTCCCAAATTAAATTTATATAGTGTACCTCAAGTTGGTCTATTGACGAGTGGATGAGGGTGACCACGTTTTCTTTAGTGAAGTTTTTGGTAGCTGCTGCTAATTTGGCGAGGCCATCTGCCTCGATGTTTTGTGCTTGAGGTATCTGGTTGAGTCGACATTCATCAAATTCTGGCAGTAATTTGTGAATTTCTGTCTGGTACTTTTGTAACCTTTGCTCTTTGATTTGGAAAGTCCCTATGACTTGGTTTACAACAAGTTGTGAGTCTCATTTGAGGATGACTCATCATGCTCCGTATTTGAGAGCTTACTTTAATCCAGCAATTATGTCCTCATACTCGGCCTCATTGTTTGTCATATCGGGGCACCATATGGATTAGCCGATAACTTCGACTGTTGGGACTTCGAGTACGAGTCCCAAACCAGATCCTAATGCGTTGGATGTGCCATCGGTATATAGGACCCATAAGTCAGGTAGCCCAGGAGGTGTATGAGAGGCGTCCATCTCAACCTCGAGCATTATCTTGGCACTGAAATCGGCGACGAATTTGGCGAGTACTTGCAATTTTATCATTGTTCACAGCTGATATGTTATATCATGCTCGCTTAATTCTATGGCCCATTTGGCCAGTCTTACCGACAATTCAGGTTTATGTAGGATGCTCCGTACGGAGAAGGTCATTACCACCGATATGGGGTGGCACTAAAAATAGTGTCTAAGTTTTTGCAAAGCTATAACCAATGCTAAGGCCTATTTCTCGAGGTTGGGGTACCTCATTTTGGCATCGACCAGGGTTTTGCTAATGTAATAAATTAGATATTACGTACCTTTGTTTTCGCGGACCAACACTGCGCTTACCGCGACCTCTGAGACGGCCAAGTATATCAGGAGTCGTTCGGCAGGTTCTGCTTTGGCGAGCATTGGGGGCGAAGACAAGTATGCCTTTAGTTATCTCAAGGCATTGATGAATTCTAAATTCCACTGGAGCCCGTTGTCTTTTTTCAGAACGTTGAAGAATTTGTGGTATCTGTCAGATGACCGTGAGATGAACCTCGACAGGGCAGCTATGCTGCCAGTAAGTTTTTGCACCTATTTTTTGCTGGTCAATACTTCAGGTATCACTTCAATGGCTTTTATTTGATATTAATTGACTTTGATGCCTCTTTGTGACACCAAGAAATCGAGAAATTTTCCAGAGGTTATGCCGAAGGCACATTTTTTGGGATTCAATTTCAGGTCGTACTGCCTTAATATACCTAAGGCCTCTTTCAAGTGGTCGATCTGGTTTTCTTTCCTTTTTCATTTGACCAATATGTCGTCGATGTAAACTTTCATTATTTTGCCAAGTTGATCCTTGAACATATTGGCGACCAATCTTTGGTATATTGCCTCTGCATTTTTCAGCCCGAATGGCATGACTCTATAACAGTACATTCCCTGATGGGTGATGAAAGTAGTTTTTTCCTGGTCCTATGATGGCGTTGTAAGCAGTATCTTGGTTCATGACATGGAACGTTGTTTCTAGGGTAGCGTCTGAATAATGTTAAAACCCCGTCCAGAACGGGTAGCGTTATCTCCTAAAGGTTCGCTCAACTACATTGTTAAAACTTGTTAGTGTTATGTAACGTGGTACTATCTTGCCTTCGAGTCTCATTTGTGTGAGGACTCGAGGGTGGATAATACACGCGCCGCTTCCATCGTCCTCCATATTCTTTTCACACCAGTATATGAAATACGTAAAGTAATAACAAGAGAATCAAAGTGAGGGAAAGTCAAACCATCGGTATCTGACTTATCGAAGATGATACTATATCCGAGGTTGTCATACCGTTCGTGGGTGATCGACCGCTTTAGTTTGTGTGTGGTGGCACTACTGAAAAATTAGTCTATGGTAACGCATGGAAAATCATTTCAGTAGGTAGATAAATCGTTGCCATATCCATATTGGAACGGTTTACAGACCGTCACATCCGCTCGCGTGCCAATAGAGCTATAGGAACGGTTCTTGGAACGGTTTTCATCTCCGTTGCTATAGAGACGTCTATCGCAACGGTTTTCCTTTTCTCTATTGGAACGATTATTCCTTCCAATTGGGACGGTTTAAAACCGTCACTATAATGTGTATGCAACGGCTCATAACTATTACCATATTATCTAATGCAACACTTTCGTAAGCTATTGTTACGGTTATTTATGGATATAACAACGATCTCTTTAAGCTATTGTAACAATTGTTTTTGTATTACTACAGTTTTAACTACCTATTGGAACGGTTTAGAGGGCATTTTGGAACGGTTTACTGTATCTATTGGAACGGTTTATATTCTAATGGAACGTCATTTGTGTCCTATTGCAACGGTTTTGGTAGGCTATTGTAACAGCTTATTTAAAATAGAAATATAGCTCCTATTATAAATAAATTTATATATATAAAAAAAATATATAATAACACTAAAATTTAAATAAATCACAAAATGAAACTATTAATAATATAACTCATCCAACAAGCTAATAATATCCATAAAAGCAAATGCTCTACCCCAAGTGCATAAGTTTAATACATTTCAAGATAGTAAGTTTCAAAATATTGACAACAAAAGATTCCTAGAACATTCATCTATAATAATTCAAATTTCATCTTAAGTAAGGTCTAGATCTTCATTGCCTTCATCTTCTATTTCTTGATCTACTCCACCTACAAAGAGGATAAATAAAGTCATTACCTTCATCTTGAATGCCTAGACTAAATAAATTGATCAAACAAGAAAAAGAAAATAATGGACATATAAGATACTAGTCATGAGCCCAACTCTTCTACAGAAACACATTATCTAGACCCAAATTTGGACATTAAATGTATATGCAAGCTACTAAAAAGGAA
Organism: Nicotiana glauca; assembly: GCA_026770625.1. Taxonomy (NCBI): domain Eukaryota; kingdom Viridiplantae; phylum Streptophyta; class Magnoliopsida; order Solanales; family Solanaceae; genus Nicotiana; species Nicotiana glauca. The sequence continues at coordinate 34,174 of MU700828.1, read as the reverse complement.
CATATCAAATTAATCCCGTTATATGATTTAAAAGGAAAAGAAGTCAGTTTGCACAAATTTGATTTTGTGACCACTAGCTAATTCCTGATTTCATATCACAACATATGCCAGAGTAAGGAAATTATATAGCCAGGAATAACAATTATAATAACTTTTTCTGCAAATGAGTCAACCAAATAATAACCAACAGTGAATAATAAGCAGTGCAATCAACTTACCATACTAATTCAATACATTGACAATATTAAAGTACCTGCAACATTTACTCTTCATACTGAACTTTTCTTTTGAAAAGGTAAGATAATGTTATAAATCCAGAACTAAGAATGTGCTATTGTAGCTTTAAATAATTAACAGAGGCAGAAAACATAAAAGGATAAGCCCAAAAAAACTAATCTTGCAATAATTCTAATACCTGAAGAACAATTTCAACCTCATTTACATGGTCCATCCACACCAAAAGCAAGAATAGGATGTTAATGGAATCCCCTCCAATGCCTTTGGTAATTGAAAAAGCACCAGATTTATCCCTTCCTATTGTAAACTCAATAAATATTGTACCAAAAACTAGAACATACAAAGTCCAATATTGCAAAGTCCAAGTATATTTTGACAAACTCATGATAAAGACCAAACAAGACACAAAGTTTAGACCTTTCAGATAAATAAAGCAAATTACCTCTCTTCCTCAACTTTATTCTATAATTGTAAAATTCCTATATTTAACAAAAAACTATAGCTATTTAGACATAAGTATCCTATACCAGCCCAAAAAAATCACTTCATAACTAGACCAAGAAATGCAAGTAACCTAAAAGAAAACTAGCAAAAAGGAATTTGAACCTTAGTTTTAAGATACAATCACAGACTGACAGACATGCTATAAAAAAAACTAAACATATATATAAATGAATTGGGCTTTTGGCACTCTAATATGGGGATAATGGAAGCATTTCAGTCATAAAACACTAATGCAATTTATAGCTTCTACATCACACGAAGTATGCATTTCATTTTATAGCAATGTATGTTACTGGAGATCACACAAATATCAGGTACTGCAATCTTTGAACATGAAGTGCAACAATAGTTGGTAAGAATTAGGCATGGACATCAACTGTAAATTTCAAGCACTCCACTCCAGCAGAAAATTGCAATAAATTCAATTAATGCAATAATATTGTCAAATTCTATACAACAACATGAGGCTTTTCAGAAGCAGGCTCTTACGATAACACTGAATTCTTGGGGGGAAAGAAAAGTACTACAACCTTCGGCGATGATACTCATGCAATACTCTTTGGTATATTTTTATGAAGCAGCATGCTTACACGCAATCACAATATTGAATAAATGCAAAAGTTCCAACAGGAAACAAAGAGATGAATGCCAGATACCAAAGGAAAGACAATCACCTATCCCGGGAAGATATGATGAGAGGAAAATAAAAAACTCAGCCAACAATATGGTGTTGGGCAGTGCCTTCTTCTTTTACATGCCATTACTTTCCATTCAGGCTGGGAGCTTTTGTTTGCCGATGGAGGTTGACTCCTTCCATGGTCACTGCCCTTTTTATTTCTTGTATATTTGGCAGAGCACCCTTTCCTTGACCTTTGCAGTAATGGCAATTGATAGTCCTCGTGCTAGTTGAATTGCTCTAACAAAAGAAACAGGAATTAGCATGTAAAGAAGTTGCATTGATCCAGTAATCATTCTAAGTTCAGCTCAAAGATGATTAAGACCAAGTTAACTTGAAAATAGCAGACCAATACAACAAATGAAACTAATAATTAGCTAAAGATTAATTTTTTTTGTAAACTCATTAATTGAAGTTCCATTTTTTAGAATCAGAAAAAGCAGTAAACTAAAACCTAGGAATATGAACTAAACACTAACTAAAAATTCAATATTTTCATAAAGGTAAACTAAAAATCCAGTAATTAAAGATTCAATAGAATCAGACTAACTATAAAACTAACATCGAGTAATTAAAGTTCAATAGAACAAGAAAGAATGTTCACCAATAAAAGACACTTGAATCTGACAATTGTCATTTCTCAGAGAAGGAAGAATCTCATAGATTGGGAGCAAAGAAACTCAAAAAATAATGGGTGTGAACAGTAGATGGAATACAAGATAAAAACAATCTGAATCAAAAAATACTCCAACAAAAACTACAAGTTGCAGGAACCGTAAAAGAAGCAACCATAAAAGGACAACAATGGAAACATAATCAAACCAAGAAGGACCCAAATAAAATAAAATAAATTATTTTTCATAGTCGTCACTCTCCTCACCACTATTTATCTCCTCATCTTCACATTCAGATGATGTATCTTTTTTCTTTCTCTTATTTGAATTTGTAGGTACCTTACAAGATCCTTTTTTTGAAGCCTTGTGAGAAATTGGAGATCCACTCACAGGCTCTGCATTAACTGCTGCAAAGATAAATTTACAACTATACCGGTTGAGAAATTCAGCAATACAATATGGAGGTCCACACAAGACATGTCAACCATCTCAAGTGAGCTCTGAGTTTATCTTCCAGTGTTAACCATTTATTAACTTTCGTATTCACCTACCCTCACATAAGAATGGTAAAATACAGGTATTGAGCAAGTCTACTACTCCAGCAGCGAAAAACGTAACCTTATTGTTATTCATTGAAAGTCCTGCCTCCATTCTTATTTGTGTTCAGCAAAGGTCTTGTGGTTCTTAGATTTTTCTTCTTTATTCTTTTTCCTTCTTCAGGCACTAAAGTTCTTATTAGAGTTGAAGCTTCATTTCCAACAATCTGTCATTGTGGTGAACACTTGTAAATATTTAAAGTTCTTGCCTATTCAATTTAGTATTTTTTACTATCTGTCTGTAAACTGAAATGAGAATAAAGTGGAATAAGGACAGTTTGTATTTCCATCTTCCACCAGTCTATTTGATTTTTTTGTCTCTATTCTTGTAAGATTCTCTTGTTTACAGCTAAGTGTTAAGGTGTACTCTTTACTGAACTTGTGATTCTTGTTCAATAAAATGTTATACACCAATACAATTAGAATACTATGTTCTGCCAAAGTCTTGACTGATTACTATGTTCTGCCAAAGTCTTGAGTAGACCTGAATGTCAAGAATATAAATAAGACTTGAAAGTGAATTGTCAAACCGTTTAAAGATTAATGTAGCCACTAAGTCTTTTTGTATGTTGGCAAATCATTGCTGATCCTATTCCCAGGATTTGACTATAGCACTTTTATATGAAACAATAATTTTGTTCATTTACGGAATGCTCCTGATCGTATTAGATAGGAGCAAATCAACCGATGCAGTCTCCCAATTAAACATAGAATGAAGCTTTCAAACAAACAACACTGAAGATGTAAAAGCAGAAAATATAAAGTAGCAGCAGAAGATCCATTCCTTAAAGCCATCTCATACACAAACAACACTGAAGATGTAAAAGCAGAAAATATAAAGTTATCTCCTTTGAAATATCCACAAGTCTCAACCTCCAAATCTTCATCCTTAAACACTATTCTTGAAGACAAGACAGTGGATATGGAGTTAATTCAAGAATCAGCAAAATCAAATAGATTATCCATTGACATAGTAAACGAAAAATCTTGAGTTCCATAATTATAAAAATAATGGTCACCAAAATTGTGGTCACCATTTGGAGGTTCAGCCATGTTTACTGGTGGATATAAAAATAAAAGAAGTATATATAATACCAGTAAGAGAAGTTACTATAACCAACAAACACATGACAGATGTTGATGGGTTATTATTATGCTCCATAGAGTATATTCAAGACTGTTTATGAGTCTCATGAATTATTTTAACATTTCAATATTCAATGGTAGTATCTAAGCATAGGAATACAATATACAGATGTATATATACTGGACTTAATTCAATAATCCAAAATTCAAAATAAAAAATACTTACCAATAACGACTTTTTCCTTAGCTACCAGCAGCGATTTCTCCTCATATACCAATAATGATTTCTTCCTACACTACCTGTAAACGAAGAATTCTACAGTTCGACAAATCTGTTGTTAAGAAATTAAAAAAACAAACGGAAAAAACCACGAAAGATGTAGTAGCAGTATACAACCCTATTTACCCAAATATTGAACCCCCAAATACAACCAAATCTTCAAATATAGAGAACTACTAATCACATTGTAAATTAAACCCCATCAGAAGGTAGAATCAATAATTTGTAAAGAAAACTCATGAAATATGAACACATGAAAGTCACGAACGTGGTTGTTCAAGGAGTACCTATTTGTATTGTTATTCCCAGTTGCAAATTTTGCCTTTCATCTTTTCCCAAAATTTGGCTTCAAGCAGTTGAGTAGTTGAGCAGTCGAGCTTTCGTTTTGGGTTCAGCTAATCCTTCAAGCAATCGAGAAGTCGAAATGCAATTTGGGAATCAAAGCAGCAGAGTAAAATTTTCAGACCTCAAACGTAATTTTCATATTTGGGTACTTTCTCTTAGGGTATGGCAAAGAAGACAAGCTTTGGGGATATCGATGGAGTCTGTAATGAGGTTTGGTGGGTATTGATGCTTGGGGAGGAGAGTTAATACGATAAAGTAGTTAATATAAATTTTAATTTTATATTTATATTTAATTAAAATAGAAAGAATTAGGGATTGTTACTGGCGGGATTAGCAAAATTTAGGAGGGAATAACGATGAGGAAAAAAGAACTATTCCAATAACAATTTTTCCCAAATAACCGTTCCCATAAACAGGTCATTTGGACCGGCTTACAAAGCCGTTCTGAAAGAAACTTTTTAGCCACGGTTTAATTAAAATTGGAATGGTTTGATCTCTAAGGTGTGCTGTTATCATCCAACATCTATTGGAACGATTTTAGTCGTTGCTATAGCAGTTCTATGGCAACGGTTCTATAACCGTTACAACAAAACTGTTCCAATAGGCCCATTTTCTAGTAGTTTGGTGAACTTCACATGGTTAATTATTGCTTCATCGCCTCCGTTGATGATCATTTGGATGGTGCAGGTGGGGGAGGGTGACTTCGGGGGCCCCTGGTGCTGTTCACGTCCGCGGTCATAGTTGGCTCGTCTATGGTCTCTCATCAGTTCCCTTAGGTGTCCTTGGTTCAACATGTTTACTACCTCTTGCCGTAGAGCTATGCAATCTTTAATTTTTTGACCCCGCTCCTGGTGAAATTCATGGAGGACGTTTGACTTTTGGGTACTTGGGTCGGACTTCATCTTTTGGGGCCACTTCACCTTTGTGCCAAGCTTCTCTAGTGCGTACACTATTTCTGAAGGGGAAACACAGAAGTTGTGAGAAGATAAGAGTGGAGGCAACCTCTTTCATTTCGCTGAGTCCCTGTGTATGTCCTGGACGACCATTCTGCGTGTCGAGGAGACGGTGGGATGACTGTTCTGACATATGGTTGATGTCTTTCTCGGTTAAGACGGGGATTTGACGAATCTCTTTGACTGTCGTCAGCTGTTGGGTCAGACTGTTTAGGTCATCCTCATCAGCTTTCACCTCGATGCTGTAGGCATTATGGATTTATTCCCAAGTGGTGGTGGTGGTGGAGGGTTACTTCACTTTCTGGTTGCTCTCGAGCCATTACTGTTCAATCCATTCTGGAAAGCTGCTACCGATATCCCTTTTGATATATTTGGTAGGCTCATTCTCACCATGTTAAATCAAGTGAGGAAGTCCCTGAGTCTCTTGCCAGGCGATTGCCTAACGGTGAATATATCACACACTGGCCTTTGCCTTTTTAGCCCCAGCATGGACGGTGATGAACTTGTCAGTCATTTCCTCGAACGTTGTTATTGACCGTGCCGACAATTGTGAATACAAGGTCAAGGCTCCCCCCGTTATAGTTTTGCCGAACTTCTTCAGTAGCACTGACGGTACTTGTTCCTTTGAAAGGTCATTGCCCTTCAACGCTGTGACGTAATGGATAATGATATATTCGGGGTCTGTAGTACTGTCATATTTCTTCAAGTATGGTGGCATTTTGAAAGTCTTGGGAATGGCATGTGGAGTCGCTTCTTCACTGTACGATTGTTCGGCGAACCGGCCGACATCTCATTTTCGTAGCAACTTTGGGGCGCCCAGTATTTTATCGACCTTTTCTTGATGCTCCCTAATCTGGTAGCAGAGTGCTTTATTTTCGTTTTCCATTTTTTCCATTTTCTTTAGAATGGCTGCAAGTGCATCATTACCTACATCGACAGTGGTGTGAGTGTTACCTGGTTGGGGGGTGGGCTGCTCGCCAGTGATCGCTGTGAAATCTGCTTGTGTGGTGTTTCTGCTCTCCCTTTGAACGGGTTTGTCGAGTTTGTTGTTTAGAGTGTTTGTCAGCCAATCTTCCAGTAATTTTTTCACTGCTAGTAGTGCTTCTTCAGCTGTAGATGTGGAGGCTCCCTTTCGCGTGAAGCTGTTACGCTTTCATGAGGAGGAGGTGAATCACTCCGCCTGGGTGTAGCGCTTGCCGTCACGTTCTCGTTATCTTCTCTGCCATCTTCGCTGATGGTGTTCAAAAGTTTGGTAGTGATGCCAGCTATTGCTTTCAGTCTTGCATCTCCTTTTCCTGCCATCGTTAGTTTGTGCAAACGAAGAAGAGACGACTGTTTTCTTTTTTATTTCCTTCTTAATCTAGAAGGAACTAAAATATTAACTAAACCTCCCCACAGACGGCGTCAAATTTTTTGACCGTAAAAGTATTAAAGCTTTTAGTTAAACCAATTAATGATGAGTTAAAGGACGAGTTTTAGTCGAACCTAATAAATTCAAGATTGAATGCAACAGAATACTTATGAGACAAATAGTGCTTAAGAGCAATAAATAACATATTTAACGCTTAATAATTAGCAATGAATATGATAGCTTGAGTATGTAATAAATGTAGATAATGACAATAAGTGTAATAAGAAAGGATCTATCACCCAATTATTATGTAGTTGGAATGTTCCTTCCTTCTGTCAGCGACGTGAAAAAGAGAAAAAAATGAGGATGAATGTGGAATCTTTGGATCTTGTGAACAAAAATAGAACAACGTGTACTTGAATAATATAATCAGTGAAAAAGACAACTTTTGTATATTCCCTTTGGTCAACCTTTACAATGTGTTCTTATAAAAAAGGTGCAGATTTCCTTTTTGTTCTCTATCTCTTCCTATTTATAGGGGACATTTCCCAAAAATCCTAAAAAGTACAACATAAAGAATATCGAAAAGAGTATTCTATGTCTATCTCTGAACCTATTTTACTGTTATTTCTTTACCTCGGCTGCTCGCTCTGGCATCAGTCCTTTTTAAAAGCGACATTCGGTCGTCTCACCATGGTCGACCCCATCCTTCGTCTTAATTATATGTTACTACCGAGTAGCTAAATTTGGACCCGTACAAAAGTGACAGTGAATCCTCTTGAACTAATGTTTTTCAAGTAGCTTTTTTATCGCATATAAGTTGTTATAATATATTAAGTTGTTTTACAAAATGCGAGAAAAATTTTAGCCCCTAAAATATATAGAAATGACATGAAAATAAAAAAATTCTCTGTCTATTTCTGAATCTATTTTACCATTATTTCTTCACTTCGGCTGCCCGCTCTGGCATCAGCTGTTTTTAAGAGCGACATTCGATCGTCACACCATGGTCGACCCCGTCCTTCGTCTTAATTATCCGTTATTGCCGAGTAGCCAAATTTGGACTCATACAAAAGTGATAGTGAATCCTCTTGAACTAACGTTTTTCAAGTAGCTTATTTATCACATGTAAGTTGTTATAAGATATTAAGTTATTTTATAAAATGCGAGAAAAATTTTAACCCCTAAAATATATAGAATGACATGAAAATAAAAAAATTCTTTATGTAAAATTAATTGGTTAAAATAGCATTAATAATTGCAATTATATAAGCAAACACCTTAAATATACGAGCTGGCATTTTGTGAGGCAATCCCAATTTCATGTATATGAAAATAAAAGATTACCGTACATACTGTGATCGAGTTCAAGGGAACTCACTCAAAATCTTGACCGGCCATAAGGATAAAGTTTTATGTTTATAATGTTGAAGCTCAAGTGAGAAGGAGAGAAGATTCATAAAGAATAATACTTTGAAACTCAGAATAAAACTGATACGATTCAAGATACACAAACAACGGAATATAAAAATAATATTAATTAAAGCAAAACTAATGATAGGTTTGATTAAGATAATCAAAGTAATATGAATAATGAAATATAGAAGAAAATCTAGAACCCTAATTGAACGTCTCAAATAACACTCTTGAGTGAGATTTGGAATCTCTTGGTTTGAGTTCGATTTTGGATTACCTATTTTCAAGACTTAAGTTCTTGAAGGTAATCTTCTTTCCCTTTCTTTATATCTAGGGTTTCTAATCGTTCTTAGAAGGCGATTGAATAAGTTCAATTGTCGCTTGAGACATGGTTCCAGATTTTCTTCTATACTTCATTATTTAGATTACATTGATTATCTTAATCAAACCTATCATTAATTTTACTTTGATTAATATTATTTTTATATTCCGTTATTTGTGTATGTCGATCGTATCAAAAACTAAAGAAGAACGGAAAAGGATACTGGTTTAGCCAATTCCACCTTTTTAAAGTATTGAATTGAGTGACAATCCCTGACGCATTTGAAATATTATTTTTTTAAGGTAGAATAGCCTAATAAACACTTCTACTTGTCCCGCTTTGTCATTTCGGTTCCGATACTCTACGAAATTTTATTTGGACACTCGTAATCTTTAAAATATATTATTTTAAACCCCTCTGACCGTTGTCCAAGCATATGTGACATGTGCATTGCTGAACTGGGTAAAATGCGTGATTGGACGCTCTAAAAAGCGATTAACTTTGATGATTCCAATTAAAAAATAACAAAAATGAAAAAAATATTCTCGCACAAAAATTCTGGTTGTAACTTTACTAAGGTTCTTAGTACAAAATAGAAAGTTTAAGACTCCATTAAAGGAGCTCGAAGCTTGAGTTTAAAATTTTGGGTTTGTGAAATTGGATTCAGATTCGATTGAGTGTCTTGACAAATAATTGGGGATATCTTTGGGAGTTAATATCTCGAATTTGGGGCAATTTGGAGAAGATTTAGTCTGGTTTTGAGCGAGATTTCAACAGTAACACAAAGCTAAGTTCGAAATTTTCAAGTCTGAAATTTTCCTGCGCACTGTTTTGTGTCAATTTAAATACACAAAACTTTACTTTCTTCATTTGGGTATTTGGTTTTGAAGTCTGCTATTTTTGAATCTTTATTGCACAAGTACCAAAGTAGCAGTTCTTCCATTTTGAGGGCTCTTGCTGTTAGGTGTTTGTCCAAATTTTCTTACCATAATTGGTTTTTCTATTTCAGGAAGGAAATGACAACATATTTACCGTAATTGAGTTTTTCTTTTCCCAGAAGGAAAATATAATTCTTACATATTTGGCTACTCCCTTTTCTTGGAGGAAAAGGTTTGGAGTTGTATAAATTGTGGATCCTTCCTTCTCATTCAGTAGCATCCACAATGTAGCCATATGGGGTTTGAGAGTCGTATGTAGGGGGAGAACTTTATGGGACAAGTGTTAGTGTGTCAATTGTGTTTGCCTCTTCGTGAGGTTGTTCTCTCGATATTTTGTACTCTCTATTATTATAGTGGATTGCTCATATCCGTTGTGGACGTAGGTCAGTTGACCGAACCACGTTAAATATTTGTATCACTTTTGATATATTTCTCCTTTGTTGTCTGATTTATCATCGTTGAAGGTTTGTTTTGCTAGCTTCCGCATGACACCTAGTTTTTCAGTCCTAACTAGTGGTATCAAAGCCAGCTTCGAGCGAGGTTCAAGACAGGTTCATTTTGGCGGGTTCAGTTCTAACCGTAACATATTTGATGATAATCATGTTTTTTGTCTGAGGTATTTGACCGGTGTACTACGCACATTGAGACAAACTTTGTGGTGGAGATTTGGAGATGCGACATGTTGATGGCTATGTGAAGAAGGTGGATCAAGTTTATTTTATCAGAAAATTCAGGCCAAGGGAGAGAATTGTTAGGTGTTTGTCCAGATTTTCTTACCATAATTGATTTTTCTATTTCATGAAGGAAAGGAAAACATATTTACCATAATTTGTTTTTTCTTTTCCCGGAAGAAAGATATAATTCTTCCATATTTGGCTACTTCCTTTTCTTGGAGGAAAATGTTTGGAGTTCTATAAATTGAGGATCCTTCTTTCTCATTCAGTAGCATCCACAATGTAGCCATAAGGGGTTTGAGAGTCGTATCTAGGGGGAGAACTTTACGGGACAAGTGTTAATGTGCCACTTGTGTTTGCTTCTTCGTGAGGTTGTTCTCTCGATATTTTGTACTCTCTATTATTATAGTAGATTGCTCATCTCCGATGTGGACATAGGTCAGTTGACCGAACCACGTTAAATATTTGTGTCTCTTTTGAAGATTTCTCCTTTATTGTCTGATTTATCGTCATTGAAGGTTTGCTTTGCTAGCTTCCGCATGACACCTAGTTTTTCTGTCCTAACACTTGCCGGCGGCGGCGACATAAAATTAAAAGGGTGACCAATTAAATAAGTAAATAATTATATTTGGCATTGGACATGAGCATCTAAGTAGGTTAGAGCGGGTCCACCTAAACTATAAAATACTATCATGCTTTCTTATACATTACTATAGTTATGTAGAACCAAAATCCATTTATGAACTCAAAATTTGTATGCTCATGTACTCCACTAGGCAAACACAACATTATAGATCACAAAACAATTCAACCAAACAAAAGGTGCAATTTCATTTTACGCGCAAACAAGAAAAATGCTTCCATCTACTTGGTAAAAATCACGGGGCGCCCTATTTGGTCGCCCTCATTTAACCTATATCCATATTTTTAAAATTATTTAACCTATATCTTAATTTTGACAACTTCATACGCCTCCTCTTCTTCAAACGCTTCCTCTTCTTACTCCTGACCTATGCGCTCCTTCCTTCCTCCTCTTCTTTTCCTCTTCTTCATCTTTTCTCTCTGTCTAACCTTTTACTCTTCTTGGTTCTTTTCGATGAGTGAATTGTCGTCAAATAATAGATATTCTAATTGTTCACGAGATTTCCGTAGGCAAAATCTTAGATTTAGGACCTCAATATTGCTTTGGTAGGATTTATCGCTTGCAGAGATATTTGTATTGTTACTAATCTATGTCATAGATTAGACCTTCAGCAGAAACACTACTTGTGCAGAGTTAATTTGTAGTTGCCAAGATCGCCATAGCTCGTTGTATGAAACTTTGTGATGTAAGCTTATATAAAGCCTTTGTGTTATCTTGACTTCACTGATGTGGAATTTTGCACTACAAATTGTTTAAAACTTGCACTATCTGAAGTTCAAATATAACAAGCTGATTTTGTCCTGAACTTTGCACTACAAATTAAAGAATTTCACACTAATTGAGTTAAAATTATATTCTATTGATATTCAAAAATATTACAAGTTGGTTCCTAGTAGTAGTTTTGACTCGCTACTACCCATTTACATCACTTATACTATGAACATGGTAATCAAAGTGTCTATCTAACTATAACTACCAAAACATACACTAGTATCTCATCTATACCTTTCTATTTCTATCTATACATTTGTTCTTCATGGAATCCAGTCCAGTTTCCGCAGCAACTCTCTCCGTTTCCTGTTATACTATCCTCGAACATGTATATGCAGCACTATTTCCTTGCAGATTTGGTGTTCATCATATTTGCCATCTTCAAATCTGCCTCTGTTCCTTTCTCTCCATATCAATGCAACTGTCATGGAAAAAACATAGCATGTGATGCCATTGGTACCTTCCTTGCTTTTTTGCCTTCTTGCTAATCCATTTCAATTCACATTCTCAGTCTCCTATATTTCCTTTATGTCCCAGCCATAGGCACAGTTTAGTCCACAAACTCTTTGTTATTGGACACTCAAAAAATAGGTGGTTGAATGTCTCTATACTATGCCTACAAAATATACAGTCTGTTGGCACAGTAATACCAATCTTTAACAATCTATCCACTATGGCTAACCTCTTCTGCACTGCAAGTCACATGATGAATCTATACCTCGGATGTACACTTGTATGCAATATTAAGCCCTTCCATTCCACTTTGCAATACTCTGGGATCAGCTTCAAATACATCTGCTTGATTTGAAACTTTCTATTCTTACACATACTCTTTATCCTTTCATGCATGGTCCCTTGGAGTTGTTGATGCCTCATAACCACTTTCCTGTTATCTAGTATCTTCCTTATTACCCAAAGTGTTGTCTTAGGAGTAGGCATTACCAGATCCTTCTTCTTTATATAGAAACTATGAACCCATTGAATCCATAGGCATTCCTTGTTTCTAGTTAGATCCCATAAGTGCTTAGTAACTGCTGCTTTGTTCCATACTTTGATATCATGTATGTTTAGGCCTTTAGCTGCTACTCGTTTGCATACATTCTCCCAAGCAACTAGTGCCTTTTTTGAGATAGCTACACTGCATGTCCATAAAAATATCCTACATATAGCTTTAATCATTTTCAGCACCTTTTTGGGATAATGAACACCTGAGCCGAGTAAGTTTGTATACCAAATATGACTACCTTTATCAATTCACACTTTCTTGCATAGGATAATAGCTTTGCTAACCAACATATAACCTTTGTTGTTATCTTCTCAATTAGAGACAAGTAATGAGTAATAGTTAATTTTTTTGAGTCTAAAGGAATGCTTAAGTATCTAAAAGGCAGCTTTCCTTCAATAAAACCCAATGTTTGCAAAACTAACTGAAGCCCTAATAAAATTTGACTTTAAACAAAGTCAGTTTGATCACTCTTTATTTATGAAGAAGACTTCTGAGGGTACTACTATGGTTTTGGTATATGTTGATGATATGTTGATAACATGTGAGAGTTTGAAATTGATTGAAGAAACAAAAAATAGCTTGCATCAAGTGTTTAAAATGAAGGACCTGAGTGAGCTAAAGTATTCCTTAAGTTTTGCTTTGATAAGGCTACACTTCGAGAAAAAAATTCTGAAGTTTGCGTGATTGCTTTTGCAAGTTAGGCTAAACTTCAGGCAAAAATTTCTGAAGTTTTTCTTTGATAAGGCTACACTTCAGGCAAAATATTCTGAAGTTCAAACTTCAGACATAAACAATTAAACTGAAGTTGCCCTTGCTTATGAACTGAAGTTTACGTGATTGCCTTTGCAAGTCAGGCAAAACTTCAGGCAAAAAATTCTAAAGTTCAAACTTCAAACATAAATCTTTGCTACTTCAATGCCTGAAGTTACACGAAAAGTGGGTACGCTTGTAATTTTTTTTGCAATGCGAATATATATTAAAAGGTGGCCCAAAAACTGGATATAGATGCAAATCCCTCATCTACTTGATAGAAGGTAAAAGGAAAGTTCAAAAATAAAAAGCCCAAAAAACACATCACCCTTCCATTTTCAAGGGAAAGGGTAATAGCTATGTCGCGCGAACTCTCCAAAATAGCGCCACATTCGTGTAGGATCCTACCAGATTATGTATTATTTTTGAAGGATCCGACACGTACCCACTGACATTTTCAGAGAGTCCAAGAAACATAGGGTAATAGTAAAACCAAGGTAAAATCTAGAAGCAGCTTTAACAAAAATGTAACACTCTGAAGCATTAGGCTACTGTTATTCGTGCTCTGCAACTACAACTAGGAATTGCTAGGAAGATGTTATTCATGGCGAAGAACCTTATTAGTTATGTCATCAAAATCAAATACTCAGCACATACATGAAGTTCCTCTGATAAATGCGCTAAGCTATATATCCAAGTTTGTCAAAAACTTGGAAGTCTTTAGTACAATAGTAAGTGCTGAAGCTGAAAATAGGATCTCTCAGCTCAGGTGATCATAGTCTTAAAGACGCAGAGAAGGAACCTCAGAGGGGTGAATTGAATGGAATAAACTTTGTTGAGAGACTTAACTTTTACCTTCTAATATTCCATGCTAGCCTCAAGAAAACAATAATTCTGAATTATACCCCCGTAGTTGGGAAATTGAGTCAATAGCTCTGTGTCCACCGCCAAGACGTTGTGATTTGTAACACAAAATAGATAATTGCAAAACCAACTATGTGGATCACTTAGGTGGATAGGAGATCATTTCCTTTATCATTTGTATGTGGCTAACAGATAAAGAAGTCAATGCATCGGTTTGATGCCCAAACCTTCTAACGGTTGACTTCTTTATCTGTTAACCACAGCCAAATGATAAGATATTTATCTGTTAACCACAGCCAAAGTGTCTTAGATTGAAGATGAACAAGATTAGAAGATGGTTCAAGATGAAATAGAACTGTATAGTAGCTCCATTATAAAATGAGCAACTCCCGTAGATAGAAATACCTGC
>MU700828.1:3375-18645 GCA_026770625.1 Nicotiana glauca | reverse complement strand
ATATATATATATATATATATATATATATATATATATATATATATATATATATATATATATATATATATATATAATAAGAGGAGAGGCATCCACCTTCATCAAGAACACTAATTAGAGTTAGTGGTTAGTTAGTTAGAAAATTAATAGATGGACCTAAATGTAAAGAAAGGAAGTTTAGGGTCATAATGTTAGAAAGTTTAAAGAGGCACGTTATTTCTGTTAAATAAACAATGCCCCTCCAAAAATCAGTTGTATTCTTTCTTCTTCTTTAACAAAAGCAAAAATGATTTTCTCTTCTCCTCATTTTCTTCTTCCAGATTCTTCATAGCTCTTCTCTAGATTCGATTGTATGCTATCAATCTAAGATCACTAACTGTAGATTCAACAAATTAACATGGTATCAGAGCCTCGATCGTTATAATTGCGTAGATCGAAGTGATTGAAGTCGCAGAATTTTGAGAAATTGTAGAATTGTTGAAGCTCAGTTATGGCGACAAATGAAATTGCACAACTACCTCACAATCACCCACTGTTTCTTCGAGATTCAGTTGCACCTGGCACAATATTGATCTCGTTAAAGCTCACAGGGCCGGAAAACTATGCCCTATGGAGTAGAGCAATGAAGATTGCATTGTTAGTAAAGAATAAGCTAGGGTTTGTGGACGGTACATGTGTAAAGAAATCATACAAAGGAGAATTGGAAACACAGTGGGAGAGATGTAATGCTGCTGTAGTTTCCTGGTTGAGAAGCACTGTCACGACCCATTTCCACAATAGGTCATGATGGCGCCGACACCGTTGCCAGGCAATCCAATGCGGAATATTCCCAACTTCTTATGTTAATTTTAGCGGAATTTAAGTGAAATAATTATCCGAATTTAGATCCGAAACCAAAAGTGATAGATAAAATAAATAACATAATAATACAACCCCAAAAGCAAGTCTACCAAAGTGTGTGCCAGAACCTGGTTTCACAAGTGTGGGCATCTAGTAGAGTATACAAAATACATCTCTATCCTACTATCTGAAATAGGAGAAAGATAGAAAAAGTAAAGGAAGACTCCGTTCGGCTGCTAAGCGGCATAGGAAGGAAGCAGCTCACCGTGGAAGTCTCTGTCGTAAGCTCAAGGGCGCGCACCGGAATGGTAACCAGATGTATCTGCCTCACATCCTGTACAATTAAGTACAGACGCGTAGTATCAGTACATAAACAATATGTACCCAATGAGTATCCCGCTTAATCTCGAAGAAGTAGAGATGAGAGGTCGACTTGATACTTACTAGGGTCGAATAACATATCAAGGTATTATACTAACCATGAAGAATCACTAACAAGCAACAGTTTATAATAAGACATAAAAGTACTACTCTCCACTATATTTATAGGTAACCATATACTTTCGTATATTTATCAATTTTGTCGGGCCATGAAAGGCGATATCAATATTTAAAAACTCTCAGGAAAGCAACAATAGCATGCGCAAATATGCCGAGGCGATGACCCGATCCAACAGAAATAAACTGTGCAATTGTCGAGGGTCGACGGCGCGCCTATAGATGCATCTATTCATACCAAGGCGATCGGCCCGATCCACAAATAATAAGCAATATCAAGTATACACACAAGGCACATCAATAGTCATTAATGTCATGCAAGACTTCAACAAATATACAAGTTCGTTCTTATTCCCTTTTTATGTCCCTAGCATATCCTGGGTGCTCGTATTAACAATATAATATAGAGATTTATATAAAATAAGCATGGTATGGGTCCTAAACTACCGGGACTATTAATATAGTAGTAGATACGCACGGACTCTCATCACCTAGGGCGTGCGTAGCCCCCGCATTTAGCAATAATTACTCAATTATTAATCCTATGGGGACAATTCCCTCTTACAAGGTTAGAAAGGAGACTCACCCCGCTCCAAAGCGTACTTCCAATATAAAAAACAAGCCCAAGTCCTCAATTTGGAGTCAAACGATAACAAACTAGTTAAATGAAGTAAGAACCAGTCAATATAGGCCTACAAGATCGAATTCTAACTATTTAAGTAATTTCCAAATCTTTTTCACAAGTTTCTTAAATTCCGACCCCGGTCCCACGTACCCGGATTCCGAGATTTTTTGAAGAAAGTTTTTCTCTATTACCTAAGGATCAATAATATATAAATTCTAGTTCATTTCATAACAAATTTTGTGGTTAAATCTTAATTTTACTTAAACCCTAGGTCTAGCTCTAACCCCTTTGATTTCACCTAATTTTTAGTTTTTAATCAACTTAATACACATGTATTCAAACTAATAATAAATGGAATTAACTTACCTTGAAGTGATAAGCTGAAATCCTCTCTTTGGAAGCCCCCAAATCGCCTAAGTGTGGTGTAAAAATGAAATAAATGGCCTTTGAGTTCGAATTAAATGAACTCACTGCCCAGCGATTTTCGCTTCTGCGGTGCAATGACCGCTTCTACGAAAACCGCTTATGCGGACTTAGGATCGCTTCTGCGGATCTGGCCCAAAATGCCTGGACCGCTTCTGCGGTCTGGGTACCGCTTCTGCGGTCTGGGTCCCGCTTCTGCGGTTTACAAGCCGCTTCTGCGGAGCTGGTCTAAGGCGGCTGGACCGCTTCTACGGTCTGGGGACCGCTTTTGCGGAACTGCTTTTGCGATTTTAAAGCCGCTTCTGCGGTTTCCCTTGGCCTGGCCCTTAGTCACTTCTATGATTGATTGACTACATATGCGGTCCTAGAACCGCAGATGCGGTTATGACAGAAGCAACAACCTTCAGTTATTCCTCAATTTTCCGACTTCGCTCGAACCTCGCTCGTTTGACGCTCGGGACTCCCGATCCCCGCTCTAACATACCGACAAGTCTGAAATTATGAGGCGGACCTACTTGAACCCTCAGAACACCTAAAGCAACTCTAAATCTTGAAATTACCCCCTAAAACCAAATGAATCAAACTATTGAACCTCAAGTTCTTAATTTTCTTCTAACGGGCCAAAACACCCTTAAACTACTCGGATTGACACCAAATTTTATAGGCAAGTCTTAACTGATATTTCGGACCTGTACCAAGCTTCAGAACCAAAATTCGAGCCCGGTACACAGGAAATCAATGATTTCTTGGTTTCTTTAATTCTTTAAAACTTCAATTTAACAATTTCCAAGAAAAATTCATTACTCGGGCTATGGACCTCGGAATTCGATTTCGGGCATACGCCCAGGTCCCATATTTTTCCACGGACCCTTCGGCATTGTCAAACCACGAATCCGGGTCTGTTTTCCCAAAAATCTGACCGAAGTTAAACTTGGTCTTTTAAGAGAATCTTAAAGAAACAATTAGACATATTTCACTCAAAACTCTTCCAAATCTCGCACCAACCGTCCCCGCAAGTCTTAAATTATATAAAGCAAGTACTGAAGGTTTAATTTAGGGGAACGAGGTTCTAAAAGGCTAAATGACCAGTCGGGTCGTTACAAGCACTGTATCAAGTGAGTTGGTGCCTAGCATCATGTATGTTTCACGTGCGAAGAAAGTATGGGATGAGTTCAAAGAGAGGTTTGACAAGGATAATTTGACTTGAATCTATCAACTTTGGGCTGAGATCGCAAGCCTAAAGCAAGGAACTGAGTCAGTTACTTCATACTTCTCAAAAATGAAATATCTATGGGATGAGTTAGACATTTTGGCCCCATTACCTTCTTGTGACTGTGAATAATCGAGGCCTTATGTGGAACATCTAATAAGGCAAAGATTGCTACAGTTTCTCATGGGACTCAATGAGAGTTACAGTTAAGTAAGGAGCAATATACTATAGAAAAGGCCAGTTTTGTCATTTAATAAAGCATATATTGTAGATGTACAGGAAGAAAGTCAGAGAACACTAGGTGTTGTGGAAACAAATAAGGAACCACTAACAATGTTAGCATGAAGGGTTCAAATGTTCAAAGGCAAGAAGCCAGGGCTGATCTGCTAGCATTGTGGTTATAAAGGCCATTTGAAGGAAAATTGTTACAAAATAATAGGCTATCCTCCAGATTTCAAGAGCAAGAAGAAGGGACAACTAGGTACATATAAACCTTTTGCTAACACTAATACAGATGCAGGTGTTGAACCTAGAAATCAGCCACAGGGGAACTATCATACAACAAAACAGTACAAACAGTTGATAAGTCTATTGGAGAAAACTTCATTAGAAGAGAGGAGTGCAGGGCCATCAGAGTTGACTGGATCTTCAAACATGGTCAGGTATTATGTCATTGATGTCTAATGTATCTAATGTTTGTGTATATGATTGGATAATAGACTCAGGTGCATCATACCACATAATATTTTGCAAGAGTATATTGGATTTTATTAAACATGTAGAAGGACAGAATAGTTTTGGAGTACAAACACCTACAAAAGATAGATCTAAAATCACACATGCTGAAGATCCTACAATCTTAGGGAATCAAAAAATCAAGAATATGTTATATGTGCCAAACTTTAAGTTCAACTTACTCTCAGTATCCAAGTTGACTAAAGACCTATGTTGTCTGCATGTTTTTTCCCTAATTTTTATGTATTTCAGGGACTATACAGTAGCAGGGTACTGGGAATTGGTAGAGAAGATAGTGGACTTTACATACTTAGTAGAGAAGATATAGTTGTTGCTGGTTCATTTCACAAAGAAGGAGTAACAACCACACTGTGGCATCAAAGGATAGGACATGCCTCCACATATGCTATACAACATTTGCCAGATTTGAAGAATAAAGTAAAGCTGGAGATGCAAAAGGAATGTCAAATTTGCCCTTTAGCTAAACAAAGCAGTTGAGTTTTCCCATAAGTAACATTAGTTCAAACTGTGTGTTTCAATTAGTGCATGCTGATGTATGGGGTCCTTACAAGGTAGGAACTTATGATGGAAAACAATATTTTGTTACTCTAGTTGATAATATAGTAGATATACTTGGACCTGTTTGTTAAGGTCCAAATGTGAAGTTTTTGTGGTGCTGAAAGACTTTCTTTCTCTAGTCAAAAATCAGTTTGGTGCGATGGTTAAGACATTAAGAACATATATTGGTACAAAATTTTTCAATAGTCAGTGTAGTGACTTGTTTAAATTACTTGGGATTGTTCATCAAAGCAGTTGTCCATACACTCCACAGCAAAATGGAGCGGTGGAAAGAAAACATAGACATATCCTTGATGTGGCTAAAGCACTCAAGCTTCAGAGTAATGTGCCAATCAGATTCTGGGAGAATGTATTAAAACAACAGTGTATCTCATCAACAAGATACCCACACAGGTTTTGAACAAAAGATCTCCCTATGAACTATTGTATGGCAAGCAACCAAGCATAGATCATTTGAGAGTGTTTGGTTGTTTATGCTATGCAAGTAGCCTTTCCAGAGGTGACAAATTTGCTGCTAGAGCCAGAAGAGCAACAATGATGGGGTACTCAGAGACACAAAAAGGATACAATCTTTTTAACTGAGAATCTAACACTTTCTTTGTCATTAGGGATGTAACTTTTAGAGAAGATGTCTTTCCTTTCCAAGGTGAGGCAGTTTGCCAAGAGGATTTGTTTATTCGTGCACCAACAGATATGAACATTGATACACCAGGAGCATATGTGATAGTGTCTCTCTTGAAACACAAGAAGACTTAGGCAATGGAAACATGGAGGAAGAAGGAATTCCTGCTGCAGAACTATCAGATGCAGTTTTGGTTGAGCCAGTAGGAGTTGATGCACCTACTTCAAATGCATCTGAAGATACTGTAGCTGAACCTCTGACCACTATGCAGGAAGTTGAAGCAGTTTTGTAGGACCAGCAAGGTACCACTCAACAATCACAGTCAGTTGAACCTGCTATCAATGCAGAAGCTCCCATTCTAAGAAAATCCACTAGGGGCACAAAACTAGCCATTTGGCTCAAAGATTATGTCACTAGTCTAAAACCATCAGGACACATTGCTTATCCAATTTCAAGCTATATCAACTACACACATTTTCCAGAACACTATCAAGCCTACCACTCCAATTTCTCTACTCTCACATAACCTAAGACATTTATGAAGCCTCTACAGATGGGAGATGGATTCAAGCTATACAAGAAGAAATTCAAGCACTTAAAGTTAACAACACTTGGGAGATTGTAGACTTGCCACCAGGAAAGAAAGCAATTGGTTCAAAGTTGGTGTACAAAATTAAATACAAGGCCAATGGGGAAGTTGATAGGTTCAAGGCACGTTTAGTTGCTAAAGGCTACACCTAACAGGAAGGTCTTGACTACCATGAGACTTTTTCTCCTGTTGCAAAGATGGTCACTGTAAGGACTGTGATTAGCCTTGCAGCCTCTAAAGGTTGGAAGTTATTCAAAATGGATGTGAACAATGTATTTTTGCAGGGTAATCTTTATGAAGAAGTCTACATGACTTTGCCACAAGGATTCCATAGGCAAGGGGAGTCTCAGGTTTGCGAGCTACTTAAGTCTCTTTATGGACTCAAGAAGGCATCAAGGCAATAGAATATCAAGCTAACCAATGCTCTGACTAAGGCAGGATATATGCAAAGTGCCTATGATCATTCCTTGTTCACAAAGAAGTTAGGAACAGACTTGGTGATCATTTTGATATATGTTGGTAACTTGATGATTACTGGCAGTAACAGTGAGATGATAGATGAAGTTAAAAGGACCCTACATAAGTCCTTCAAACTCAAAGACTTAGGAGAACTGAGGTATTTTTTGGGGATTGAAATTATGAGGTCACACAAAGGCAAACTATTGAATCAAAGAAAGTATGCACTAGAGATCATATCAGATTTAGGACTTAGTGGGGCAAAGCCTTCAAGTTCATCTCTTGAAAAAAATCAAAAGCTTACAACCATTGACTATGATAAACATGTAGGACTAAAAGGAGATGAAGAGCTGACAGATATAGGAAGCTATCAGAAGTATATTGGGAAGTTGATTTATTTGACTATAACAAGGCCAGATATATACTTTGCAGTGCAAGTCCTAAGTCAATTCATGCAACATCCAAAACAGTCACACTTGGAGGCAGCCAAGAGAGTGGTGAAATATACAAAAGGATCACCAGGAAAAGGAATACTATTGAAGAAGGGGACATTGGAAGAGATTACAGCCTATTGTGATTCAGACTGGGCAGCTTGCCTAAACACCAGAAGATTAGTGACAGGCTATGTTATTAAGCTTGGTGAATCATCGGTTTCCTAGAAGTCCAAGAAACAACAGACAGTCAGTAGAAGTTCAGCAGAAACAGAGTACAGGAGCATGACAGCAGTTAGTGCAGAATTGGTATGGCTAGTTGGATTGCTGAAGGAATTTGAAGTATCTTTGCAGATGCCAGTAAAGGTTTTTTGTGATAGTAAAGCAGCTTTACAAATAGCTGCAAATCCAATTTACCATGAACGGAAAAAATACATTGAAATTGATTTCCATTTCGTGAGAGAAAAGATCAAAAATGGATTAATATCCACCCATTACATCTCTACAAGAGAACAAGTAGCAGACATAATGACAAAGGGGCTTGGAGTAGCTCAGCATCAAATGTTGATGTCCAAACTGGGAATGTTCGATGCTTTCCATTCTCCAGTTTGAGGGGAAGTATCAAGAACACTAATTAGAGTTAGTGGTTAGTTAGTTAGAAAACTAATAGATGGACCTAAATGTAAAAAAAGAAAGTTTAAGGTCATAATGTTAGAAAGTTTAAAGGGGCACGTTATTTTTGTTAAATAAACAGTGCCCCTCCAAATCAGTTGTACTCTTTCTTCTTCTTTAACAGAAGCAAAAAATGATTTTCTCTTCTCCTAATTTTCTTCTTCTAGATCCTTCATAGCTCTTCTCTAGATTCGATTGCATGCTATAAATCTAAGATCACTGAGTGTAAATTCAACAAATTAACAACCTTGTTCTCTGCATGATAGAGTTGGCTCGATAAACGGGTTGCGGAAGATAAAGTACAAATGTAGGCTTAGTGGTTCAAAGTTCAAGATAAAAATGCCCTCCCTGGAGTGTCTCTGCATTGAATCAAGTAATTTTTCTAAGGTAATTGGACTGAAACAGAAAAGGATCTACAGGATTCAGCTGACTGGCAATAGATACGTCCGGAGTAGGAATCATCAAATACCTGGTAACTCTTGGATTAATCTACCTTCACTTCTATCAAGCAATCTATGTTTCAGTCTTTATGCTATTCGAAGAAGATTTCAGCTACATTACTAAAGTACATCTCAGTAAAGTGCAAGTGTGCTGAAATATCAAAATTACAACCAGACAACAGGAAATAAGTAAAGGAGAAACTTTATTCTCTTCCTAACAGGTATATTCTCTCAGATACGGTCGATGATATCAGACAAGTGACCCAACGAGACAATCTCCACTATGAATTATGTTTGGGAAATATTTTATCCCACATGGCATTTGAAGAGGTTTGACATGGAAATATATCTCATTAGATAAAAGTAGGGAGGGTAAAGTTTCTCTTATCTCCAATGTTTGAAAATATGTGGATCATTTTCTGCATCAAGATTATTCGTAATAACTGACTTTGTGTTAGTATATCTGTAAAATAAGTGCAATTTACTGTACCCATGATACTGGTTCCACTGGTCCAAAGGATGCAGTTCCTTTCTAAATCAGAGGACCATAAGCTTGTTCATGCTTGGAGAACGAATATTTTTCTGAGTGAGAGAAAATGTGCTAGGTAAGCATAAGCCTATTTGAGAATCATATCCAACATAGTGATTCAACCAACCATGCAGAGCTTCTTAAAGAATGAATACCATGATTTTGAATAAAGAGTTCCTACAGATCAGTTCTTGCACCTGAGTAGAGCTGCAATTCTCCAAAGGAGAGAGTGCCCTCAAGACAGCAGAAACTTTTGCATATCGTTTATGATGAATAACACAAATTTGTACTTGAGAGCTTATAATTCTTCAACGTAGCATTTGAATGACTGGTACCTGATTCTTATGATGTATCATGCTATGGCACTACGAAACTGCATCTACGTGAAATGTCCAGTGACAAACGTTCGAAGAACTTCACAATATTGGGAACCGTGCATAGACTCAGCTTCTGTCATCACGCAAATCATCTTGTCACATGTATAGATACCAATTGCTAGATACACAACAGTAATTCGATGCATATCTCAGCTTGGAAATAATATGGATCTTGTCTTATTTAGTGTCTGATTTTCTAATTAGACCTCTCATCACTCACCAATCACCGACTAGCGAAAGTGATGGGTTGAAGGTTCTAGAGAGTAAGCATTATCCAATTATACTTTGTCAAAGTAAGCTAAAAGATTTTCTTTTTCTTTGAAAACTGTAGACAATAAATTTGGTTCGAGAAAATAAAATCAAGACCGAAAAATATTGCAACAATCGTAGTATTTGATTTCGAATATTTGAGTGTACAATCTCTATGATTCCTCTGATTCTACTTTTCTAGTATAAATTCAAGGGCCTTTGAGCTTGATCTTGAATTTAAATTTGATTTATCCGTCGCGAACACTTTGATTGTTGCCACGAACAAGTAGCCTTGAGCTTGAACGTCTTGTATTTGATTTGACTTCGTTCTTGATCTTGAATACTTGAATTGTTCTTCGTTCTTGAGCTTGAACTTGATTTGTTCTTCGTTCTTGAGCTTGAATTTGATTGCTTGAAGCTTGAAACTTGTGGAGGAATTTGCAGCATTTGATCCACGAGCTCTTTCTTGCTTCTTGTTATAACTTCTGGTCTCTTTTCTGAGTTATGAAGACCCCTATTTATAGTTGTGGAAGGGAGGAGTTGTGATAAGAACAAACTCTTTCCAACCAATCAAATTGAAGTGTGACATGACCGCATTCGATTGGCCAGAACATATCACTTGCACACGTGGCACGATTTCATTGGCCTTTTAGTGTGCCTGGCATGCCTTGTCATTTTGACATGTAGCATGATCATATTGACTCTTCCGTTTGACATGGCGCGCCACGTCATTTGACACGTGGCACCAAATTGGGCTTCTAGGAAGATGACACTTGGGCTTAATGAAGTGGGCTCATCACTTTATCCCAATTAAATGGGCTAGCCCAATGGATTAAGACTTATTTATTTAATCCATATATATTGGACCTATATAATTAATTTATTTGTATATTAGCCCATAATATTTATTTGGACCAATATATCTTGAATTTAAAATATAGTCTAAATTATTTTATGGATTTAATTTAAGTAAAACTTATATGCCTACAAATGCCCCCTACTTCAAGACTTGTCAAGGTATATATTTTGTTCAAAGACAAGGCTAGAAGTATCAACTCATATAAAGATTAGCTTTGAATTTGTATGCTTCTCACGTGAGGCAAATGTCACTACTTTTAGAATTCATAAATTGTCATATTTGTCATGACATGGACAATCACTAATCACATTACTTTGTTCACTTATTTTGCCCAATCACGTTCTTTAACTGGGAATATTTTCCCTCTTTTTACGCAGATCCTTGGACATCCCAAGTCGGATACATTCGGGTAATTACTTGGAATCGAAATGCTTCAGGAAGCATATTTGACTTCAAATTGGATATCTAGTGCCATTCCCTGTAGATATAGGGAATGAATTCTTTTGCCGCCTATACACATGATCCCACATCGGTAGCTACTGCGCACAAGTCGTCCTTTACACACCTATATAAACCCCTGCTCATGTGATTGTTGAGCATCAATTTGTAGTTTTCGCAAGCCACTTGAGTCTAGTTTTGTGGACTCGGAAGCATCAACGCGAAGGTAATTTCTTCTTCTTTTCTTGTTTTATTGTCTTTTTTTTTGTAGTTCAAGCGAGATCCACGCATGAAGGAGGCGCTCTTAGGGTGTGAGGGGATGGGTACTCATCCCTGCCCAAATATCGAAGGGATTACTTTCATAGCCCGATTCTTGTAAAGATTACTCTCAATGTGTCCCAATTCTTGGAGAGATCACTCTCAAAATGGCCCGATTCTTGGAGAAATTACTCTAAATGTGTCCCAATTCTTGGAGAGATTACTCTCAAAATGGCCCGACTACCAGAGAGATTACTCTCAATGTGTCCCAATTATTGGAGAGATTACTCTCAATATGGCTTGATTCTTGGAGAGATTACTCTCAATGTGGCCCGATTCTTGGAGAGATTACTCTCAAAATTGCCCGATTCTTGGAGAGATTACTCTCAAAATGGCCCGATTCTTGGAGAGATTACTCTCAAAATGGCCCGATTCTTGGATAGATTACTCTCAAAATGGCTCGATTCTTGGAGAGATTACTCTCAAAATGACCCGATTCTTGGAGAGATTAATCTCAAAATGGCCCAATTCTTGAAGAGATTACTCTCAAAATGGCTCGAACTATCGGCGAGGCCAACTTAAGGTGCAAAGGGACTCATATGTCCACCTTAAGATTGGAAAGTTATAGTTCCTTTTAAGGATAAACCCACGAAGATGCCAACTTAAGGTGCAAAGGGACTTATATGTCCACCTTAAGATTGGAAAGTTATAGTTCCTTTTAAGGAAAAACCCACGAAGAGGCCAACTTAAGGTGCAAAGGGACTTATATTTCCACCTTAAGATTGGAATGTTATAGTTCCTTTTAAGGACAAACCCACGAAGAGGCCAACTTAAGGTGCAAAGGGACTTATATGTCCACCTTAAGATTGGAAAGTTATAAAGCTTCAACTTGAAGATGACACTGACTTGAACACTTAAAAAACTTTGAAGATTTGGCGGACTTTGCAGACTTCAACTCGAAGATTTAGAGGGCTTAAACAATTCAACTTTAAGATCGACGAATTTGAAGACTGAAACTTGAAGACCGACGAACTTGAAGACTTCAACTTGGGGGCTTAAATATTTCAACTTTAAGACCGGCGGATTTGAAGACTTCAACTTGAAGACCGACGGACTTGAAGACTTAAAATTTGAGACTTGGAGGGCCTAAATATTTCAACTTGAAGATCGACGAATTTGAAGACTTCAACTTGAAGACCGACGGACTTGAAGAATTCAACTTTGAGACTTGGAGGGCCTAAATATTTCAACTTGAAGATCGGCAAATTTGAAGAGTTCAACTTGAAGACCGACAGAGTTGAAGATTTCAATTTACCATGGAGGGTTGCCCCTTTTAAATCAAATGAGATTAAAGTTCCACAATAGGACGACATTTCAGCTTGATTTTGCATTCCTCCATACTTCACTCGGACAACAATTAGGGCAATATGTATCTTTTAAACTTATGAGACTGAACTTAGAATGAAACTCTAAGCTGCCTACGTACCTCGGTGAAGAGGATCAAGTCATATCGTAGTTCAGACTGAGTAGATTTTTTTTATTTTTTACGTCCTAACTTTTGCCTAGGCCGCCTCTTTCGAGATTTTCAACCTAGCGGACTTTTTTTTTTTGGGTCGTACACAATTTATACTCTTGCAGTCCAGGAGTGTAGCAACATCCAGTTTAGGCTCGTGCGTCAAGGAGCGTTGCAACTTCACGGATAATACTTCTTTAAAAACTTGCCATTGATAGGGCCGATTCTCATGCCATCTGCATCAACCAACTTGTAAGTCCCACTTGAGTAAGCTTCTTGCACGACATATGGCCTATCCCATTTTGAAGTGAACTTCCCTACAGGTTTATGAGAAGTAATTATGGGTCTTCATACGGCAAGGACTTGATCTCCTACTTGAAAGGGTCTCGGGCAAACTTTTTTATTGAAGGCACGAGACAATCGAGCTTGATAACATTCAAGACTCTGTTGAGCTTCCAACCTTTTCTCATCAAGGGACTCCAACTCTGTTAATCAAAGTCGAGCATTTTCTTTATCAGTGATCCCTTCTTGAATAGCCAGTCGTAACGAAGGTATTTGACGCTCAAGTGGCAAGACGGCTTCGACTCCATAAACGAGTGAATAAGGAGTCGCCTGTGTTGGCATGCGGTGAGTCGTCCTATATGCCCTTAGAGCTTCTTCCATACGGTCATTCCAATCTCGTTTGGATTTGGAGACGACTTTGTTTAACAGGTTGCATAGAGTTTTGTTGAATGCATCAGCTAGACCATTGGCGGCGGCATTGTACATCGAAGAGTTACGTTTCTTGAAGCCAAAGTGATCACAAATGTTGTTCATCAACCTATTATCGAATGGCTTTCCATTATTCGTTATTATGTAACGAGGAATGCCAAAGCGATAAGTGATGTTTACTCGGATGAAACTTGCAACATTTTCCTTCTTTACTTCCTTAAGAGCAACAACTTCAGCCCATTTTGAGAAGTAGTCAGTTGCAGCCAAGATGTATAGGTGCCCACCAGAGGACTTTGGCAGTGGTTCAACAACATCCAATCCCCAAGTATCAAATGGCCAGGATGCAATAGTCGGGTGCAACACTTCAGGAGGTTGATGAATAAAATTCGCATGGAATTTACAAGACTTGCATCTTCGAGCGTAATCCAAGCAATCTTTTACCATCGTTGGCCAATAATATCCCATCCTTTTTATATGGAAGTGGAGCTTTGGTACAGACTGGTGTGACCCACATACCCCAGAATGTGCCTCTTGCAAAGCTTGGAGAGCTTCTTCTTCTCCTAGGCATCACAAGAGTACTCCCTTGAACGACCTTCTGTATAGAGTATCCTTGTAGTAAAGGAAGTAAGGCGCATGACGACGGAATTCAGTCCTTCTCCTCGGATTTTCTGGAAGTATCCCATAGCATAAGTAGTCGATAATGGGTTGTCGCCATTCTTCTTTCTCAACTTCAGAAACAGCAACAAGATGCTTGAGTTCGTTTTCTTCACCTTCAGCCTCATTTGGCGACGGTACTACCCATTTTTGGCAGACAGTAACTTGCACTTGATCAGGCAGGGTTAAAGATGAAGCTAGGGCAGCTAAAGCATCAGCCTTCTTATTTTCTTTCCTTGGCACATGCTGAATAGTCACATCACCAAGCCATCCTATCAACTTTTTAGCGTAATCATGATATGGGCGTAGTTCAGGCTTCTTAACCTCATAACTACCCAAAAGCTGATTGACCACTAACTGGGAGTCACCAAAGACTAACGGTTTCAAGCCCAAATATTAATGCTTGATACTTAGCAACATTGTTGGAACAGAGTTGTGTCAAGGTAAATGAGTAGGGCAAGACTTCACATTGGGGAGTGACAAATACTACGCCAGCCCCAGCTCCCGCACGATGCGCAGAGCCATCAAAGTACATCTTCCATGGAGGTTGAACTTCAATGACCATTGCGTCCTCATCAGGTAGTTCATCAGTTAGCTCCCAGTCATCAAGTATCGGATGATCTGCCAAGAAGTCTGCCAATGCTTGTCCTTTTATGGCCTTTTGAGGGATGTACAAAATCTCGAATTGTTGAAATTGGAGGTACCATCTCGCTAGTCTATCACTAAGAACAGGTTTTGACATCACGAACTTGATGGGATTTGCTTTAGAAACGAGACATATAACATGAGCTTGAAAGTAGTGCTTCAACTTTTGAATTGAGAAGACTAGCGCCAAACACAACTTTTCAAATGGCGAATAATTCAACTTGTTAGGTGTCATCATCCTGCTCAAGTAGTAAAGAGAGTTTTCTTTCCCCTCACTAATTTCTTGGGCCAACAGACCTTTCTTGTGCCGCAATGTATAGTATCAATGACTTTCCAGGTATAGGGGCTGCTAAAACTGGAGGCTTCATCAAGTAGGATTTAATGCTCTCAAAGGCATTACTACATGCTTGGTCCCATTTGAAAGGGACACCTTTCTTCATAAGGCGACTGAATGGTTGACACCTCCCAGCTAGGTTCGAGATGAATCTCCTAAGGTACGCTTTTAAGCACATGATTTTTGCCCTATATGAGAACTACTCCCAAACAAATTCAAAATAAAATAATTTTCCTTTGTGGGCAATTTTTGAGATTTTTCGCGGCATTTTTGGATAATTATTTGCATTTATCGCTGCACGTTTATTTGTTTAAATTAATATAAAATACAAAAATATGTCACATTTGAATCTAGGATTCAATTCTACATTTAGGAGTAATTAAGTTTGTTTTACAAAAAAAAAGGAAAATCACAAAAATATGTATTTTTTGCATTTTTAACGTTTAATGTCCAAATTATGTGATTTTAATTTTATTGATGTTTAATTTTGTGTGATAATTATTATTAGGAGGTGATTAGTATTTTAAGTTAATTTTGGTTTTATTAATTTAATTTAGGATCATTAAGTTTAATTTTGGAGCAAATA
>MU700826.1:0-12155 GCA_026770625.1 Nicotiana glauca | reverse complement strand
GGTGAGTTGGGAGTGAGCCCGAGGGGCTGATGTTGTGTGCTGGTGAGTTGGGAGTGAGTCCGTGGGGCTGATACTATACTGAGAGTTTGATATTGAGCCCGAGGGGCAAACTTTTGATTATTCCTTAATTGTTGAAATTGTTGTTTCTACTATTTTAGAAAGAGAATTATCTGATACCTTATAGTTTTTATTGTATAATTGATCTACTGCTTGAGATAGCGTTATATTTCAGATATTTTTATAAAGGATTTTCATGGAACTACTAATTCTCGTAAAAATATTGTACTGTCCTCTATAGCATGATGGAGTGCTCTTACGTGATTTCTTGCCTCTCAGAATTATTTACTCTTATTACCACTAAGTTGGAAGTACTCACTTTACTCCCTGCACCTCGCGTGCAGTTGCAGGTATTGTTCGCCGGGTAGTGGGTTATTAGCGGATTGAAGAATTGTTATCGTAGTTGAGCCAGGTGACCGCTAGCGTCCGCGACACCGGATCTTCTCCCTTATTTTATATTGTCCATGTTATTTTTCAGACTTTGTTCATATTTCCGGATTTGTAGTTCTTTAGTGAACTCTGTAGTAGCTCATGACTAGTGACACCCCGATGTCGGGCTGTGGCGGGATAGTTCCCTATTGTTATCATTGTTTTCCACGCTTTAATTAACTGTTAAAAGGAAGAATTTGTTTTATTGGCTGGCCTTGTCTTCACGAGAGGCACCATCATGATCGGGTATGGGATTTAGGTCGTGACAGTGAGCGGGTATTGCTCCGGGCGTCGCCTCTGAAGGGCGTGATGAGGTTCGGAAAGAAGGGCAAGCTTAGCCCTAGGTACATTGGTCCATTTGAGATTCTTGATCGAGAAGGAGAGGTGGCTTATCGACTTGCATTGCCACCTAGCTTATCAGCCGTACATCTAGTTTTTCATGGGTCTATGCTTCGTAGGTATCACGGCGATCCTACCCATGTGTTAGACTTCAGCACTGTCTAGTTGGACAAGGATTTATCTTATGAGGAGGAGCCGGTAGCTATTCTAGACCGGCAGGCTTGTCAGTTAAGATCTAGGAGTTTTCGCTCTGTACGTGTTCACTGGAGAGGTCAGCCCCCTGAGGCCTCGACTTGGGAGTCCGAGTCTGATATGCAGAGCCGTTATCCACATCTGTTCCCCGACTCAGGTACTTCTTTCTTATGTCCGTTCGAGGACGAACGGTTGTTTTAGAGGTGGAGGATATGACGACCCAAAGGGTCATCACCTGTTTCCTCATTCGTTCCGTGCTTCAAAGGCCTTGAAAACCTCATTTTTACTTGTCTCGATTTGCATGCACAGTCCGGGAGCATATCCAGAAAGCTTTTATGTTGAAATATGTGAATTCTGTGAAACATTTGAAGAATTTCGATATTAATATGATTAAAGTTGACTTTGGTCAATATTTTGGGTAAACGGACCCGGACACGGACCCGAGATTGGACGGTCCCGGAAGGTCCGTAAAAAATATGGGACTTGGGCATGTGCCCAGAGTCGAAATCCGAGGTCTAGAACCCGAGTAAAAGAATTTTTCTGTTAAATTATTTTTCTGAAATTGTTAAGGAAAATGGAAATGAATATTGATTAAAAGACTAGGGTATCTGGCTCGTATTTTTGTTCTGATGCCCGATACAAGTCTTATATATTGTTTAAGCGCTTTCTGTGAAGTTTGGTCGAAATCGGACGTCGTTTGACGTGTTTCGGACTATAAGTTCCAAATTTGAAAGTTTATGAAGTTTAGAAGAAAATCATGAGTCCTGAGGTTTGATTCTATGTATATGATGTTATTTTGGTGATTTGATCGCGCGAGTAAGTTCGTAGGATGTTTTTGAGGTTGTGTACATGTTTGGTTTAGAGCCCCGAGGGTGTCGGGTGAGTTTTGGATAGGTGTCGAGTTGCATTTTGAACTTTGAAAAAAAGATGCAGGTCAGGTCTAGTACTTTCGCATTTGCGAAAATATTCTCGCAAATGCGAGAGTCGCAATTGGGAATTTCCCATCGCAAATGCGAAGAGAGGGAGGCTTGGCAGGTATCGCATTTGCGAAGAAATGATCGCAAATGCGATAATCGCAAATACGACCACTTGATCGCAAATGCGAGAATTGGGAGTTCTGGGAGGGATCACAAATGCGAAGGAAAACTTCGCAAATGCGAAGGGGACAGAGATCGCAAATGTGAAGCCCTCTTCGCAAATGCGAAGGTCCTAATTTTTCCCTGGCATCGCAAATGCGAAGCTTTGTTCGCAATTCCGACATCCGAGGCCCAGCAAATTTTATACTTAGTCGAATTTTCATTACTTTTCACCATTCTTTCAAAACCCTAACACCATAGGCGATTTTTCAAGAGCAAACTTCATCCTAAATCACTTGTAAGTTGATCTTTACTCTATTCTTTCAATCTTTAACATCATTAAACATCTTTTCCACTTGAAATCAAGGATTTTCATGGGTGAAATTGGGGTTTTGGGTAGAACTTAGGTTTTCTATAAATTGGGGAGTTGGACCTCGATTTGAGATCCGATTTCAAAACAAATTACATATTTGAGTTCGTAGGGGAATGGGTAACCGGGTTTTGGTCCGAACCTCGGGTTTTGACCACGTGGTCCCGGGGGCATTTTTGGAATTTTTGGCAAAAAACTTANAGGCTTTGAGGTAAGTGTTTGGTTTAACCCTAGCTTGAGGGAATAAGAGTTGAGTCTTGTTGCTAATTGCTATGTGATCGAGTACGATGTATAGGCATAGTGACGAGTATCTATACATTGGTGCCTAGCATGACCGTGAGTCCTTATAATGTAATTATCATGAATTGGTTGTGAACTTCATATCTATTGGAGAATTTCTATATGTTGTGAATAACATGTGAACAGTGATAGGATCATTTGATTCCTAGGAGCATTGGCTCGAGTTGTGATACGAATATTGAAATTATACGAAATAACTTGATTCTTTGGGGCGTTAGCTCAAAATAGTAGAGTGAATTATAAGATAAGAGAAGTAAGAAAAAGAGAAAGTGTGTTGATTATTCCCTTGCCAGGACATTTGGTTGAACTTGTTAGTTTCTCTCCCTTGCCGGGATTTTTGTCAAATGTTCGCTTATTGTTATGTCCATTAATTGTGACTGTTGTTTGAGGAGTCAGACTGTTCAATGATATTGAGAAGCGGGTTGCACGCCGCAATAATAATATTGAGGATCGGGTTGCGTGCCGCAATAATGATATTGAGGATAGGGTGGCACGTCGCAACAATGATATTGAGGATCGGGGTGCACGCCGCAACAATAATATTGAGGATCGGGTTGCGCGCCGCAACAATGATATATGAGGGTCGGGTTGCGCGCCGCAACAATGATATATGAGGGTCGGGTTGCGCGCCGCAACAGTGATACTTGATAAATGGTATGATTCGGGTTGCACGCCGCAACAGTAATATTGAGGATCGGGTTGCACGCCGCAATAGTAATATTTGTGGAGCGGGTTGCATGCCGCAACAGTGATAATTGTGGAGCGGGTTGCACACCGCAACAATTATTGATACCATGTGGTTGTATTGAGTATTGATTCCTTGTTCATTGTGAACCTAAGTTGTTCTAGTTTGTTACTTGGGATTACTATTGATATTGTATCTCCCCATAGCATGTCTTCCCCTCCCATGTTGTTAATTGCCTTGTATTCGATATTCCATTGTATATTTATAACTGCACAGGTTTATGTGGTGTCCAGTCTAGCCTCGTCACTACTTCACTGTGGTTAGGCTAGACACTTACCAACACATGGGGTCGGTTGTGCTGATACTACACTTCTATGTATTTTTGCACAGGTTCAGGTTTTGAGGAGGAGCAGCAACATTAGTGCGGGAGCAAATTTTCATTTTCACGAGACTGAGGTAGCCTTGCAGGCGTCCGTAGACTCGACGTCTCTTCTTTATGCTCTCTTTTAGACTGTTGCTTTTTGTTTTCGAGACACACAACTATAGTTGTCTTGCCTAGCTACTAAGAGTAGGCGCCATCACGATCCCGATGGTGGGAAATCCGGGTCGTGACAAGTAGCTATAGCGAGGCAGGTCCGAGATGCAAAGGCGAAACCTCCATGACGATTACTTTAAATTGAACAATATTAATTACATTATTTTTCTTTTTATTGCTTAAATATATTTCAATACCTTTAATATTAAAATTTTATTCGATATTTTTACTATATTGTTAATTAGGTTGATACATTTAATTATTATAATTTTATATTTAATATGTTAGTTTTATTATTTTATGTTAATTTTATTATTTATATTTTTGTTTGTTATTCACATATTTTTTACTATAAAAAATTAAATAATTAATTTTCATAACTATACAAGATTTAATTATTAAAGATTCACATTTTGGTTCCGGACACAATATTTGAAGCCCAGTAGCACCAAGGTATCTTGAATTCTTATGTTCATGATAAGAAAATTTTCTCGATTTATCACTCAATAGATCTGTTATTTTATATGTTAGTTTTATTATTTTATATGTTTGTTTGTTACTCACTTATTTTTTAACTATAATAAATTTTTTTATAATTATACATGATTTAATTATTAAATATTCATATAACAATACTTAGTTTGACAAATATTGTTGTTTTCACATGTTATTTTCTTGCGTTTGTTGAATAGAATTGGAGATAATTTGTGTTTGAACTATCAAATTTTTACGTAATTTTGAGTATAAGAGATACTTAAAATGATTAATTTCTATAACTACAAAGAGACTACGCTAAAAGACACTACATTTTACTACGCTAAAAGGGCATTAAGTTACAGATACGAGTCTTTTAGCAAATAAATAATCTAAACCGAATAAAAACAACAAATTAATTTAATCAAAAAACAATCACGAAAATACATATACCACAATAAAAAATAACTAATTCAATATTGTTTTTAACAACTAATAACAATTTCTCTATTTTACTTCTTTTCTAGCACACTAATACTGTAATCCGGATAAAAAATAACAATTAGTTAAATCGCAAAATAATTACAAAATAACATATAGCATATTAAAAACAACTAATATGTAATTTTTATAAGTGTTTTAACAAAAACTAAGTCGGAATACCTCGATCTAAAGTTTTTTGAAAGTTCAGGATTTTGTGATTTGAGCTGAAACGAGCAACCCACTCCGAGATAACGCCTTAACTAGGATGTGGGACCGAGAATCCATGCTTTTTGTGGGACCGGTGGGCTCCACTTGAGTTTTTTTTGTCAGCAATTGGGGGGAGGGGCAGGAGGACCGTTGGTTTGTTTTTTAATTTGGGGGAGGGGATCGAGTCTTCTGTTCTGGAAGGGAAAGTGACGACTTGTTACATAAGTATAGCACCCTTTATTAAGACGTTATACTATAGCGTCTTAATAAAGAGCGTTATACTTAAATATAATGCCTTTTAAAATAGCGTAATACTTAACTGGGCAAACGGCCGTTAAGAATATTGCCCTTTAAAAGGGCGTTATATATAAAATGATCACCATATATTTTTCCTATACGTTTCGATTCTTTGAGTCCTATAGAACCACATTTTGATTCCGAACTCGTGTTACAGTAGAAGACAACATTCTCCTACTGTTTAGCGCGAATAACTTTTGCCCTTTCCTTTTGTCTTTACTTTTTATTTCTTCTTAATAATTTATTAACTACTTTCTGTATCTTGAATTAGATTTATGTAATAAGCCTATTTTTGCGCCATTAGTAATTGGAAAAATACATAATTGCCTCCCTCAGCTAGTTTTATTTTGCCAATTACAAACTTAAACTGCTTTGCATGAGTTCTATAATTTCCTTAGACTATTTTAAAGTGGAATTATTTCACCCATTTTGACTGATATGGAATAGAGAGTAATCATATACATTCTATGAAAGTCGTGAAAAGCTGGAGAAAGACTTTTGACTGAAAAATTAGTAACAATGGCGGGAAAACTCTATTTTGACCGACCAAGCTCTAGTACTTCATGACTATTTTCGCTCCATCTATCATTCTCCATTTTTTCAAACTGATCTGTTATATCAACTCTTTCATCTCAGGTTTTTTGAACCATAGAAAACAAGATCCAAATCATAAAAATTCATTATTTGAGCTATCGAAAATAATAGGCTACTACCAGCTTGTCAATAGGTCTCTTTCGCTGCTAGAAATCCGGAAAAAAACGACCAAAGTTGATCGCTTACAGGTCAAAAAGCGTCCAAACAGGCTTGGTCGCTATTTTGCTGGCCCCTTTACCTTCGGGACCAAGTTGATTGCTAATTAGCGACCAACTTTGATCTCTAAGGTAAAAGGACCAAATATTTCGGGTAAACAATATACCGACCAACTTTGGTCGCTTTAATATTTTAATAATATAAATTTAACGACCAATGTTGGTCTCTATATTTAAATTATGTTTTTTTATTTGTTATTAATCAAAATATAGCGACCAACTTTGGTTTTGTAAACCAAATATTATATTTTAAAATCTGAAAAATAGCGACCAAACTTTGTCACTTTTTTATTTTTTTTTATTTTTTTCAACATAAGCGACCAAAATTGGTCGCTAATTTCAAGAATTTAATTATTTTTTAATCATAAGCGACCAATATTGGTCGTTATTTTCCAGAAATTATTTTTTAAAAATAGAATAGCGATCAAAGTTGGTCGCTTTTTAACAAATATGGGTTAATTAGCGACCAACCTTGGTCGCTATTGCCCAGAAATAATTTTTTAAAATAGAAAAGGGAGCAACAAGAGACCAAACTTGGTCGCTTTTCTGGGTATAATTTTGGCAGAAACTGCCTGTTGTGGCATCTGTCACACCTCCTTTTTACTGAAGCGGCCTTTACTACACCCCAGGAAGGGATATAATAAGAAAGGAGTTTTTCCAATTTAAGGACAGTCGGAACGGAATTTATTATTTTTTATTCAGAGTTTCCACTTGGGAGATTAATGGTCTCCCAAGTCACCGGTTGAATCCCGAACCGAGGAAAATATGACTCTGTTGACAGTCCACGAATCAAAAATTCGGATAAGGAATTCTGTTAACCCGGGAGAAGGTGTTAGACATTCCCGGATTCCGTGGTTCTAGCACGATCGCTCAAATGTCGTATTTGATTTTATCTGATTTCCATACATGTTTTATGTTTATGTGCCTTTTATTAACAAATCGCTTTTATTATATTTATTTTTACAAGAATTACAACGTCGTAAAAATGTATCTCAAACTACGCCGTACCAGTATACTTGTGGCCTTTAACACATTTCGACTTCGTTGAGATTTGGATTTGAGTCACATAAATGTGTACCCGTTTTTGGGAAGGTAATATTATTAACATACACGCCTAAAGCGATTACGCGTTTATTAACTTTGGGGAAGACCGTGAAATTTGCTAAACGGTCCTCCTAATTCTAAGTATTTTGAATCAATCATTTATGAGGGCCCCACAATTTTGTTTTTGCTTTTGGCGAGGCTCGTCTCATTTATATTGTTAAAGGCCAAGCCTAATGCAATCTATAATTTTATTTAAGTATCTTAATTAATTATTATTATTATTATTCGAAAATGTCTAGCTTCAAATAGATTTTCAGACCGACCCAAATAACAAGCCCAAAAGACCAAATGAGTGGAGAGGCGGGTCATAGAAGCGATATCGAATCCCTGTGGCATCAAATAAACCTGATTAGTTTTAGACCCAAGCTATGGCCCAGGCTGCCTCTACACTTAAATGAGTTTTCTAGCCCTATTAGACGGGATTTGCATTCACTGATGTTTAAGACTTGGGCTTAAAATGAGCCCAGCTCCAGAATAAGGCAAAGAATATAGGCTTATGTCAAATTTAACACAAATGACATCCACCTTTATATAACTTGAAATAATGAAGATAATTCTCACTATTAATTAAATTAACATGCTTAACTTCAAGCCAATTCTACTAACAATTAACTTCAATTAGTGATCTACTTACTAATCAACAGACTTATGCGTGCTAAAAATGAAAACATTGATGAAACTTGAGTTCAGATTATTTGATTTTACAAATATTCATAAACAGATCAATTTTTAATCCATCTAATTGAGGATACTCGTTTAACTATTTATAATGGGATAATACTGTTTCAAAGTTGGCCTAAATGATAGCAGGTTTGATTTAACATATGAACTTTTTTTTTAAATTTTTTAATTTCAACAGCTAATGTGTCACGACCCAAACCCCGGTCGTGATGGCGCCCAACACATTGTTAGGCTAGCCCGACCATTACCCATTAACCAATCAAATTATTATTTCAGAGTTTTTCCAATTTAGGTAAAATATCCTTATTTCATGATAATGATAAGAGTGCGGAAATCAAAACAACTGAAATAACAACCCCACAAGATCTGGAAGTACAAAAGATAACGGGAAGGAGAGATCGGGTCCTGCGGACGCCGGCAGCTACCTCGATAACTCCGTAGTAAGCTGAAACAGCAGCAATATATATCAACTGCCCTCCTGGATCCCTGTATCTGCACACAAGGTGTAGGGAGTAAAGTGAGTACTCCAACTTAGTGAGTAATAGCAATAAATAATAGCTAAAAGTAAGAAAACCTGTAAGAACACTAAACAATTTCTAAAAGTAACAGTACAGGTAAGCACATCTCTAAGGAGGAAAGTCCAGTATCAGTCTACTACTGTCTCACAATTATCCAATACTGCTGCGGCGCGCAGCCCGATCCTTACTAATGCTGCAGCCCGATCCAATATAATATATATAGTACTGCGGCGTGTAGCCCGATCCAATATAATAAATATAATGCTGCGGCATACAGCCTGGTCCAATATAATAGTAATTGCGCTCACTGGGGGTGTGTGCAGACTTTGGAGGGGCTCCTTCAGCCCAAGCGCTATAATACTACGGCGTGCAGTCCGATCCATATATAATATACTACTGCGGCATGCAGTCCGATCCATATATATTATACTACAGCGGCGTGCAGTCCGATCCATATATATTATACTACTGCGGCGTGCAGTCCGATCCATATATAATATACTACTACGGCGCGCAGTCCGATCCATATATAATATACTACTGTGGCGTGTAGTCCGATCCATATATATTATACTACTGCGGCGTGCAGTCCGATCCATTACATGTGTATGTATATACTGCTGCGGCGTGCAGCCCAATCCTGTATATATCAAATACCCTCACTATGGGTCCTCGACCCCTCTCAGTCCATATAGACTTGGCCTCACGAGCCCACTGTGCTAGAACAGGGTATTCAACCCTAGGTATTCTCACTTAGAGTACATTTCTAGTACCGATTCATGCTATAATTTACAGCTAAGAGTACGACTGAGAGTATGCGTTCAACAGGTATAGGGATCATTTAGCTCCACAGGCTTACCTAAGGTTCTACAGATCGGCACAAGGCCCCAAACATGGCAACTAGCTCAAATATTCGGATATAAGCTCAGTCTCAGTCAATAAGTACAGTAAACCATCAATCGGGATGGACTAAGTCCGAATCCCCAGTCACAATATCACCACGCTCATCACAAGACGCGTGTTTCATCTCAACATAGCACCGTATAGAGCAAATACGGGGTTTCAAACCCTCAGTATATCATTTATGACTACCACTTACCTCGAACCGGCCAAAAATCCTAGCTCGCCTTGTGCTTCTCTCGTAAATCAACCTCCTCGAGTGCCAAATCTGATCCAAACCAATAAGAATACATCAAAATAGGCTAATGAACATAACCCAATTGAAATGACTCGAAAAACACCCAAAAACACGAAGTTGCCAAAACCCGAACCCCGAGCCCGTTTCTCGAAAAATTACGAAATTCACATTTCCGGAATCCTCGTCTTGCCACGAGTCCGTACATATAAAATTTAACAAAATCGGAGTCCAATAGCCCCTTCAAATTCCAAAATTTTCAAAACCCAAAACCAAGCCCTAGCTTCTCCAATTTACACCCCAATTCAGAGAATTAATGGAAGATTCTTTGATTAAATGACGTATTAAGACCACGAGACTTACCTCCATTCACTTCCCGATGAAATTCCCTTCAAATTCTATCACTTAGCTCTCAATGTAGTGTAAAAATGGAGGAAATAATGAGGGCTCGCGACTGAATTATCACTTAAAACCCTTCTGCCCAGCTGGAAAATACTTCATCGCGTTCACGTAGCATTCCTCGCGTTCGCGAAGGCCAATCTCCCAGGCCCTTCGCGTTTGCGTAGCATGCCTTGCGTTCGCGAAGTCCAATTATCCCCAGGCCCATTTTCCTTCTACGCGTTCGCAATCACTCTTCCGCGTTCGCGTAGAACCTTGACCAACAACTTCGCGTTCGCGACTCCCTCATCGCGTCCGCGAAGGCCAACATCATAGCCTCCCATTTTTCCTCTTCGCGTTCACGAGACTCCTCTCTGGAATTTCACAGCCCATCTAAACCATAAACCACATTGCACTTCTGACATCATACACCAGATCCGAACCCCACGTCTATACTCAGAATGAACCCGAACCAACTGTAATAACCTACTTGCCACTCCAGGTGAGATCATATGATATACTACACAATTCGAACACTCGAGACTATGGCCTCTATTCACAGCAGTTGCCCACCATAACCAAATGCTAATATAAAAACCTTTTTATTTTAGCTAAAGTCTTATTCCAACACCTTCATATACTTCCCACGACAACTGAAACACGTGATATACCGAACCCATCTCTCAGATCAAGCATTCATGAATCCATTTCCCTCTTGACTGATACCACAACAGATTTCGGAGCCAAACGTCGACATAACCTTTCTAACCAGCTGGAATCACATATGCTCGCACTCATTAATGACTGCAATGACCATCTCGACTATAACACGCCACTCTGGTGATATGACACCTCAACATCGGCCTAAGCCACGACGTGCACAACACAGGATCCAATAAGAAACGATCTGAACACACTCAAACCATGACAACTGACTCAAACGAAAGAGCTGTAATTCCAATTCCTCCGTACCATCACAACATAGAACTGAGATCCCGTTTCACAACATAGAAATAGGGTACCTGAATCCTCCTCGAAAGGTCATAACATCACGTGGCCTTGCCACAATGCGCGATTCTATCCAAACACTATTACCCATGAAGCACCTCAAATCGCAATGCTCAACACGGTCAGCCATGCACAGATTGAGGTCTGAAACCGAGTAATCCATCACACCCACGGTGAAGCAAGTAATATACATTATTCAATCCTGAAAGGACACAACCGATGCGCTATTCGCCGAGCGACATCCAATACGGACTTTTCTAAGAAACCAGGAAGTACGGCATACAGAGTAACATATATAAAACTATACTCAAATCACACTGTTGCGGCATGCAACTCGATCCAGATAACATACCCGTGGCGGCGTGCCACCCGATCCACACATATATCTCACAAAAGGAAATGCACATCGAGCCAAATTTGCTCAATACAATAAACATATATAGTCCTATGCTCGGCCACACGAAACGCATACGAAAAGTCCCCCAATACCGGAACTGAGTCAATGGTAGAAACCTCTGCACTGACATCCGCCACAAAGGCCCAACTAAAAAGCAATACTTGACAGCCATCCGCTGGTCTTTGAAATACAATTACCCTGCTAGAACGTAACCTGATGCACTCTACCACGCAACCTGTGGCATTTTCCGGCATAGCCCATATCACATTAGTCTAGACACCCTGACGTCGGAACAACTAGTCTGCAATCTAATCTCATAACCCAAACTCAACACATCAAGCAAAGAGAGATCCACTAGGACCTCAAATTCCCAATAACCGCTAAACGGTGCCGATACACACGATCTACAACCACTGCATAGGGGGATCACGACGAACTTCTAGTCTCCAACACATATATAACACTTGAATCATTATGCCTGATCCCATACTCCACCGTACGAATACATAACACACATCAAGTATCCATTCATACCACGAAAGATATTCAAGAATTTCCCCATGCCATCAACCACTCAATTATCAAGAGTCGATCCCACAATACTTAACCCTTTTAACTGAACATATACCCTTGTCAAACCACTATAATAGCAATACCATCTCTTTAATCATCTGAAGGTCG
>MU700821.1:1864-57817 GCA_026770625.1 Nicotiana glauca | reverse complement strand
ATGAGGGGCGGGGTCCGGTTTGGACAATTATATGCTAAACAAGCCCAACTTCCCAGTCGTTCGATCAAGGAACCTCGATGGTTGGGATTTGTTATAGGCAAAACGGCATCGTTTTGAGTCTTTGGGGGGCTAGACCGGGTATGGGGACCAGGTTTGGGCTGGGGCAGGGCAATTTGGGCGGGTCAAGGGTAATTTTGGATGCAAATTTGATTGGGCTGGGGGTAGAAGAATTAAAATTGGCCCAAATATGATATTTTCCTTTCCTCTTTTGTTTTCTTTTCTTCTTCTTTTTTTTTCCTTTTTTTTTCCAAACATAAACTATAATCTTAATTAAGTCCTAATACCTAATTATCCTGAAAATAATAATTAAACCTAAATGATAATTACCACAACTAACAAATTAAGAAGGAAAACTACTAAAATAAAAAATTAACTTCAAAAATACAAATTAAACTATTTTGTGATTTTTCCTTTTTATAGAATACTTAATTACTAGTTAATTCTTAAAAATGCAAAGTCAAACCCTAAATGCAAATGCAATATATTTTTTATATTTTTCACTAATTAAAATACACAAACAAAAATGCAAACAATTAACAGAAAATGTCACAAAAATCCACAAAATTGCAAATACTGAAAGACATTATTTTGTTTTGAATTTCTGGGAATAATTCATATAGGGAAAAAATCATGTGCTCACAGCTGCCCCTCTTTGCTCGGAAACACGAAGAATTTTCGTGCAAAGATAAGTGAGCGATTGCGAGCAATTTTTGCCCGTTTGAATATTCCGTGTGAAGCATTTTTAAAAGATTTGACCGCACCCTGCTTCTGAGGCTGCCTACATATCCTTCTCTAAAAAGGAAGCAGGTTAATGTAGTTCGGGAAGGTCTGGTAGTTGGGACTACCATGGAGCTGTGGTTTCACTGTTGCTGCTGCTGTTGCTATTGCTTACTGAACCCCCTTATTATACCGTGTCAAAAATAAAAGAAGCTAGACTAAGCTATGATCTACGAATTACAAAAGATCCTATCTATATCTTCAAAATTGCTCTTGTGGTTCTTGTTGCCTTGTTGACTTGTATTCTCCCAAGGACATCCTTTTGTTGCTGCCTTGAATTCTGATCTGCGATGTTTTTCCCTTTCTCCAAGTGGCTGCCTGACTGCTGACTACACTTTGAGATATTTTCCTTTCTCCGGGTGATGCTTGACCGCTGAACTTGAATGCATTCCCTGCTCTGTAGGCGGGCTCCTGATTGCTGTATTGAAAGGTATTCCTCTGTTCTTCAGGCGGGCTCCTGACTTCAACAAAATAGATAAAACAAAAATATTTTCTGCCCCAGTTTGGTGGCTGGGTGCGCATGTGGTTGTAAACTAAATCATGTTGCCAAATATCAGTAAAAACTTGAAAGATAAAATTTGAATTGTACTCCCTTGTTCTCCAGGCGGGCTCCTGACTTTTGAAACTTGAAATGTATTCCTCTGTTCTTCAGGCGGGCTCCTGACTGCTAAAACCTGAAATGTATTCCTCTGTTCTCCAGGCGAGCTCCTGACTGCTGGAACTTGAAATGTATTCCTCTGTTCTCTAGGCGGGCTCGTGATTGCTAAAACTTGAAATGTATTCCTCTGTTCTCCAGGCGGGCTACTGATTTCAACAATACAACAAAGAAAATCTC
This sequence comes from Nicotiana glauca, assembly GCA_026770625.1. NCBI lineage: Eukaryota > Viridiplantae > Streptophyta > Magnoliopsida > Solanales > Solanaceae > Nicotiana > Nicotiana glauca. The sequence goes on along the minus strand of MU700821.1, from coordinate 56,145 downwards.
TTGCCCCAGTTTGGTGGCTGGGCATCATATTACCAGATATTATTAAGAATTTGAAAACTAAAACATGAATTTTAATATCTCTGTTCTTCAGGCGGGCTCCTGACTGCTAAAACTCGAATGTATTCCTCTGTTCTCCAGGCGGGCTCTTGACTGCTAAGACTTGAATGTATTCCTCTGTTCTCCAGGCGGGCTTCTGATTGCTAAAACTTGAATGTATTTCCTCTGTTCTCCAGGCGGGCTCCTGAATGCTAAAACTTGAAATGTATTTCTCTGTTCTCCAGGCGGGCTCCTGATTGCTGACTTGAAATGTATTCCTCTGTTCTCCAGGCGGGCTCCTGACTGCTGACTTGAAATATATTCCTCTGTTCTCTAGGCGGGCTCCTAATTGCTAAATCTTGAAATGTATACCTCTGTTCTCCAGGCGGGTTCCTGACTGCTAAAACTTGAAATATATACCTCTGTTCTCCAAGCGGGCTCCTGACTCCTAAAACTTGAAATATATTTCCTCTGTTCTCCAGGCGGGCTCCTGACTGCTAAAACTTGAAATGTATTCCTCTGTTCTCCAGGCGGGCTCCTGACTCCTAAAACTTGAATGTATTCCTCTGTTCTACAGGAAGGCTCCTGATTGCTAACACTTAAAATGTATTCCTTTGTTCTCCAGGTGGGCTCCTGACTGCTAAAACTTGAATGTATTCCTCTGTTCTCCAGGCGGTCTCCTAATTGCTGACTTGAAATGTATACCTCTGTTCTCCAGGTGGGCTCCTGACTGCTAAAACTTGAAATGTATTTCCTCTATTCTCTAGGCGGACTCCTGAGTGCTAAAACTTGAAATGTATTCCTTTGTTCTCCAGGCGGGCTCCTGACTGCTAAAACTTGAATGTATTCCTCTATTCTTCAGGCGGGCTCCTGATTGCTAACACTTGAAATGTATTCCTCTGTTCTCCAGGCGGGCTCCTGATTGCTAAAACTTGAATGTATTACTCTGTTCTCCAGGCGGGCTCTTGATTTCAACAAAATAGACAAAACAAAGAAAATTTTCTGCCCCAGTTTGGTAGCTGGGCACATGGGTGAGTGTTAACTTGAATTATTCTACCACCTATTATTAAGAATTTGAAAGCTACGTCTTATTGTCCAGGTAAGTCTTGACAACTCTTAACTAAACGAAAATTTTACATATAAGCTATATCTTTTAAAGGTATGACTTCAACTATATTTTGTTATCTAAGCAAACCTTAAAACTACGTCCCATTATCCAGGAGGATCCTGACAATTCTTGATTAAAAGACAGTTTTGAATCTAACGGTGTAATTTCTGCTAAATCTTGTTATCTAAGAAGGTCTTATAACTACGTCCCATTATCCAGGAAGGTCCTGACAATTCTAACTGAATTCTACCTTGAAATTCCAACTTTTAAGCCAACTTCTATTCCTTTGGGATACATTTACGCTTCTCACGATTATTTTGAATTTTAGACTAAGTCTCATTTTCCAGGAGGGTCCTGAGAACTCCTAATTGTATCCTACTTCAAGCATGCAACCTCGTTACGCCAAACTTATGCTACTATTTTGAACTTTAGCTAATTCCCATTTTCTAGGAGGGTCCTGAGAGTTTACGATCAAACTTGTTTGGTGATTGTCCTTCCCCTATGGCGAATTCCTCTGAAACCAACGAAATTTCTGCCCCTGTTTCAATCAAAGAAAAATCTTGTCAATTTAAAATGTGGTGGTTGGTTTGTGGCCTTACATTTTGTGGGCGATTGCTCTTTCACTTTCCATGATGACCGATTTCCACTCGAAGACCTTGCTTGTTTATGGACTAACCCCTTTCTCTGTTGTCCTCATAACATAGAATACCTTTTCTCTGTTCAGACCCAATATCCTCTATTTGTTATATTGCATGAACTGTACCTCCCCAACCTTTGTGTCTCATATGAATCCCACAGCACGCCCATTGCCCCACCCCGTGTACATGTTGTTCTTTCTTGGCTTAAACACTAGCTTCGGCCTTGAGGTCTGTTGCTCCTTCACTTGTTATGATAACTGATTTCTATTCGAAGACATTGCTCGTTCTTTGACTAACCACTTCCTTAACACCGAATATACCTCTTCTCTGTTCAAACCCCATAGCTTTTACTTATTGCATTGCCCCTGAACTGACATTTACCAACCTTTGTGTCTCACATAAACCCTAAAGCATGACACTTGTCACCTCGTCATTGTGTATGCTATTATTTCTAAACCACTGGTCCTGTCCTTGAGGTCTACGGCTCCCTTATTTTCCATGATAACTTTGATTTCTTCTTGGAAGGTCTTGCTCATCACTTGTTTACCACCCTTTTGTCAATCTCATCACAGGAAATACCTTTGATCTGTTCACCCTAACTCTTTATCTGTTGCATTGTTCATGAATTGATATATACCAAATCTTTGTGTTTCACAAGGATCCTAGAGCATGTTGACTGTTACCAACTCAATGTGCTTGTTGTTCTTTCCTGACTTATGACCCTTTGATGTGCTAGCCAGATTTTGTTTTGTTCAATTGGAAAGCTGGTGGCAGACTTTGAAGTCATTTCTCACTTGTTATGACCAAACAGACTCAAGAGGAGGAAGTAAACAAGAAAAAAGAAACAAAGTACAAGGACAATGGAAAGAAATGATTCCTAACAAGAAAACTACAAAGTAGAAACCTATTGGATGTGGATACCGATTCTAATGACCTTCACATGCACCTGTTGCCTATTCTGTTAAGCAAATCTGGTGTTTAGCTCCTATTATACCCCCAAACCATAAAACTGGGCTTCGCTGCTCTGTCGTTAGTCATCTTTCACAATCTCCGTCTGGTGATTTCCCATCTGATTCTCAATCCTTATTTGACTTGTAGTGCCCGTAGGGTTTTCACCATCAAGCCTCTCTTATTTTGGTCTTTCTCTCAACTCACCGTCGCCTTATGATGCCCGTGAAGGTTTTCACCAATAAGACTCTCTCATTTTTTACTTCTCTCAGCTTTCATCGCCTTGCGCTACCCGTGAGGGCTTTTATCAATAAGACTCTTTCATTTTTTATTTCCCTTTTTTGGACCAGAGTGTTGCCCCTGACATGAATCACCTCTACTTGCTCGACTTGACATCTCTCAAAGACTGATCAGAAGGTCTTTCTTTAGACCATAACGTGGTCTTTTGGATAAGGTTAGAAAGAAGGGTATCAAAGGCTCGAAGCTGTTCAAATGGGGTTCAAAATTACAACTTTCAGAATCAAATTTCCTACAACAACCACAACTTCCACCCCAGTTTCTTTCTTGGGGACTTTTGGATTTTTATTTTGGTGAGACCGAACCGTGAGGCTGCCTACGTATCCTTAAAAGGAATTAAGTCGAACGTAGTTCATGTTATAGAAATTACTTTGTTGGTGTGATTTTTCCTTCCTTTTCTTCCTCTTTCTCTTCTCTTCTTTTCTTTCTTCATTTTCTCTTTTGTTGTTTTGTCATTTTTTTCCTTTTCTTTTCTTTTTTTCCTTCTCTTTTTTTTTTCTTTTTCTCTTTTTTTTTATTTCTCTTTTCTCTCTTTTCCTTTACTTATCTTTCACGCTTGTACTTCTGATCCTTGCGACCGATTCCGAAAGAGGGGTTATGAAAGAAAATAAATAAGGCTCAAAGGGGTAACAAAGGATAAAGTTTTTAGATAGCAGAACAAAATGCCTTCGTCATTCCAATATTTAAAATATGGCAAGTACAAACAACGCAGTTAAACTAACACAGAAAACATTCGTATCATCTTTTGGTTGTGCAAGACTTGATAACCATATCCACACATTCGCCTTCTTCATTTGTTGAATACAAAGCACTATTAGACAACACTCTCACTCTCCTTACCACGAACGACCCTTGTCAATTTGGTAAACTTGCCTTTAGGGATTCTTTATGTTCTATTTGCCCCAGTTTCACATAGTTTGGGTTTCAAATGATCTCAAAGTGCCTTCACTTATTTCCCTCAAATGTCCCTGCATCTTCAAAATTGTTTCAATATTTCATGACTAAATTGACTTTTGAAACTAGGCTGAGAATTACGCGTGCATATCTTGTTACTAGAGTCAATAGGAAAAGGACTATAAAAGGGAAAGAGAACTAAACAAAAATGGCTAGAAATAACAGAAAACAGAAAATTGCATTAGATAGATGGTGAAAGGGTTGAATAACAAAGCAAACAAACTAAACTGGGGTTACAACCTTGGAACAAACCTGGACAACACTAAACGAGCTACTGCGACTAAACAAACTAGGCGAAAATGAAAGGATAGAAGGGTTTGAGTCACAAGAAAATATCCAGATTACAACCCTGAAATAACCCGGATAACAAAAATGACAACAAAATAAACCACCAAAACTCCACTCCGGCTGACCAAGAAATGGTGCTCTTCCCAATTACAAAGCACGACATCTTAGCCATTGAATTTCGTATCAATATTGCTAAGACCATTATCAACTTTAATCAACGAGTTCCCAAGAGGATTCGCATGCTCCTTGTCACTGTCATTGAACCCAACTACCCCTTCTTGAATCATTCTTTCTATTTCCATTTTCAAAGAGCGACAATCTTCAATGCTATGCCCCTGTACATTAGAGTGGTACACGCATCTAAAAGAAGGATCAAATCCTTTCGCATATGGGTCTAGAGTACAGCCGAAGAACGGCTCAATCAGGCCAGAATGCTTTAACTTTTCAAATAAACTTGTGTAGGATTCTCCGATGGGCGTGAAATTATCTTTTTGCCTTTGTTTCCCTCCATGCCTCAATTTTCTAAGATTGTTGGATGCTTGAAAATGCTGTGAAGGCACACGTGGATTTTGGAATGCTGGTGCTCGCCCTAGGGAGTGACCTAGTAGTTGGATAGATGACCGGATGTTGTTCGGTGGATAATACTGGGGTGGCTTATGTGGAGTTTGGGGATGTTCACGGGATCGTTATTGTGGCTGAAAGCGATTAGTAAGAACAACCACCGAACCCTATCGTTGGTGGAGGGAGTGACCTAGTGGTCGGACATATGACCGATCATTGTTCGGAGGATAATGCTGAGGTGGATTATGTGGAACTCGGGGATAGGTTTGGGGTTGGAGTTGAGGCTGAAGACGTTTGGCAAGACTGAACGCTGGACCCTGTCGTCGGCGGGGCTCAGCGATATCTTTTCTATCAATGGGATGACTATCCCAAGCGACTTGTTCGTTCCATCTGAGCCAAAATTCCCTGAAACTTTCCTTGGGTTTCGTTTCCATCTGAGATAGGGAGGAGTGGCCTGGGACAATATTGTACTGAAAGCGCCGCACAAAATCTTGAGCCATGTCACCCAATGTATGCCACTTCCCGACATCTTGACGATTATGCCATTCCAAAGCTGCCCCGGTCAAGCTTTTACTGAAACATGCCATCAGCAAGTCATCTTTCTCTCCAACACTTCTCATTTTACAGCAATAACCCCTCAGATGGGCTACCGGATCTCCAACCCCATCATACAAGTTAGACTTCAGCACTTTGAATCCCGCAGGCAGGCGAACATTGGGGAACATACATAATTATTTGCAAGACATGTTACCCTGGCCTCCCATCCCTTGCATGTTCTTTAGGGATTGTTCTACACCTTTCAGCTTTATGGGTATCAAATCTCGCCCTACTTTTCCTGCAACCTTTTCATTTTCAGCATGAGGCTCATCCCGAGGGTTCTGCTTGTATGAGTCAGGAACCTTGTGGACAACCTCAACGGGGTGATATTGGGTATCATGGCTTGGAGATAAACAGGTGGATTTGGAGAGTACGGAGGATCATTTGGCATTATGTCCGGAGCATGGGTAAGGGTGGAGTTTAAGAAGCTAGGTGGTGGCGGGGGTGGTGCCTTCCCAGTCATCCAAGCCTGATACATGTCCGCCATGTGTTGCCTCAATATTTTTACCTCTTCAATTAACCCATTGTCCGGTTCAACCAACTGCTTTCGGGCCCCGGTATCAACCAACCCAGTTTTTTGTTGTCTGCCATTGCCTTTTGACTTTTTTTTTTGTAGAAAGGAATTACCACTTTAAAGCCACAAACCAACCACCCCTTCTGCTATGAGCACAACAAAATGAAGCCATCATGTTAGTGTTAGGGCATTTAACATAAGATAATCTCACTTCATGTGCAATGCACCTAGCCACAGTTATCGGTTCTAAAAATGACTTCGAGGGTACAAAGGTCAGTTGGTATCATCCCAAATTGTTTATGTCAACCTTTCTTTTCTTTTCTTCCCTCACACTTCTTAGCTTGCTCATTTTCTTTCTTTTTTCTTTCTAATTATCACTCTTTTTCTTCCTTCCCATTTCTCACATCCCACAATTCTGCCTCTTTTTTCCTCTCCTTTTCTCTTTTTCCCATTTTTCCTCTTTTTTTTTTCTTTCAATAATAAAAAAATAATTCGATCGAACCCTATGTAGGTTGCCTACGTATCATGATCTCGCATGAATCAGATCTTTACGTAGTTTTGGAAGAACGGGAATAAAGGAAACAAACTGACATTTTTTCTTTCTTGTTTTTCCCTTAATGACTAACTTTGATGGGAAAAAAAAGAGAAATCAAAGAAACAAATCCTTTTCCTTTTTATTTGAATTTTCTAGATTTAATGTTCTACAACTCGAGCAAATATTTTCTTCTCTTTTTCTTCCTTTTGAAATAAACACCCTATGAGAGATTATTAAGAAAAACCTACAAAAAATATATTTTTTGATTTTTTTTTTGTTTTTGTAGGGGGGAAATCTTAAAAATAAACAAAAGAAAAATATTTTAAATTTTCATCACGATGCCAAGTTTCGAAACAAGCAATGAAAAAAATAAAATATTTTTGGATTTCAATTTTGATTGCTTAAAGAAGAATTTCTAATGATAAACAAAAGATAAAGTATTTTTTTTTCTATGTACAATATCCTAAAGTTCTAATGAAAATAAAATTTTATTTTTCATTAATTTTCGAAGAAGAACCTCAAAAGAAAATCTTTTTTTTTGATTGACACCTTAAAGAAAGCTTTTAAAGAATTACTAAAGGAAAATTCTCATTTTTTTGAATTTTGGTCCCAATATACTAAAGGAAACATAAAAATAATTCATTTAAAATCCTAGATATTAATTGACTAAAGGAAAAACAACCTCAAATTTTTTATCCATTTCTAGAATTAGTACTTCTAAGGAAAACTTATAATGAAAATATAAAATGCAATATTTTTTTTTTGGAATTTTTAGTTACAACACATTTTTCATATGCAGAATACAATAGTAATAAAAAAACTCGACATCACTATACAAAACTAAAAAGTAAAAGATGACATAAAAATAAAATAAAAATCTCCTCAAGCAACTTCTGGATGCAGTGGCACTGGGGTATCTGTCATGCTCAAACTCCGGTAAGTAAATCCACACCTGCATGAGAAAATTTAAACTAACACTATGTGAGACAATAACATTTCCTATTAGACACATGCAAGACATGGTTGAGATTATTTTTGCAAAAATAGCTTATTTGGCCAAAGGTGGCTAGAAGTATAAAATTTAGCTAAGACCCCACAAAGTCAAGAACCTAAGATTCACTAGGAAGACCGGACCCTATGTGGGTTGCCTACGTATCACGTCCCGAAAGACGAGAATCAGGTTTGCGTAGTTCAGGCAGATTGGATACGGTTGAGAATTTAAAAAAAATAACTAATTTAGAGAAAATATATTTTTTTTTGTCTTTTCCTTGAAAATGATGAAACATGCAAATTTTTTTTTTGGAATTTTCTTTTTCCAATTTTTTTGATTGATCTTTTTTTTCGGAAAATGATGGGAAAGTGCAAAATCTTTTTGAATTTTTCATTTTCTTTTTTTTCCTTTTCTTTTTCAAAAATGTGATAGAAAACATAATCGGGCCCCACTTGCTTTATCTTCACACTTCACCCTCTCTTTTTTTCTCTTTTTCTTTTTCTCTTTTTTTTCTTTCTGTTTTTTCATTGTTTTTCTTTTTTCATTTTTTTATTTTTCCTAAGCTATCATTGGTCCGCCAAATGACCCTTTTACCCTTGAATAAATGCAACATGTAGCACATAGGATGCATCTAGATGGTCTTCTCATTTTAGGTCACATGTCCTAGACGGACCCAACCCCTGGGTTGAGTCCCCTAAGTCAAATGCACATGATGCAAACAAGCGTCCTACTAGGGATCCGACATGAGGCTGAGTTATTCTAGGTTGGGTTTATTGTACTAGACCTGGCTTACCCGAGCGGACAGCTCGAGCCGAGGGGGAGGCAGCGTACAGGGAATATAGAAGCTTCACCGGCATAGCAACTTAGCCGAACCTCGTTCTAATATGGGATTGGACTCTAGACAGAAAAGAAGTCACACGAAGTGCACCCTTCTTCATGATTTAGAAGACTCAGAGAGAAGATGGGTTTCGTAGCAGTTTATATACAGTTCACAAAATATCAAAGCGGTAACACTTAGCACATTAGGCCTAAACATGTAACAAAAATCAGATAAAGCTAAATATAACAATTATTCTAAGCTCGAATTCTGAACCCTGAATCAAAAGTTCTGGGTTCTTGTCCCCAGTAGAGTTGTCAGAGCTGTCACACCTCCTTTTTCTACTACACCCCCGGAAGGGTATAATAAAAGAGAGTTATTTCCAACTTGAAGTGACAATCGGAATGGGATTATATTATTAAAAGATTCAGAGTCGCCACTTGGGAGATTTATGGTGTCCCAATTCACCGGTTTAGAATCCCGAATCGAGGAAAAGATTGACTCTATTTAACAGTCCGCGAACCAAAAATCCGAATAAGGAATTTTGTTAACCCGAGAGAAGGTGTTAAGCATTCCAGAGTTCCGTGGTTCTAGCATGGTCGCTCAACTATTATATTTGGCTTAATTATCTGATTTTAGTACATGTTTAGCCTATGGTGCAATTTTAAATTATTTATCGATTTTAATTAATTTTAAGAAAAGATTGAACGTCATTTAAAACGTGTCTTTGTATCGCGTCACATGAAATAGACCCGCAATCCTAAACACATTTTATTCAACGTTTTAAGATTTGGATTTGGGTCACATAAAATGCACACCCGAGTTTAAGAAGGTAAAATTATTATATAACACGCCTAAAGCAACCAACGCGTTGTTAACTTTGCGGGAGGCCATGGAAGTTCGCTAAATGGAACATCCCAAGTTCTAAAGATTTTAAAATTAATTAAACGAGGGTCATGTATTTGGGATTTTATTTGGCGCGCGCACCTCAAATTATTCTTTAAAAGGACGTCCAAAAGATGAACTATTATTATCTATTAAGGTTGTCTCTAAAAAAAACTTAATTAATTAGCACTATGAATTAACTACTGTTAAAACATTCAAGAAAATTCGGACCTCAGGATCAAGTCCAAACTCAAACAAGGGGATCTCCATTGTTGAAGAACCCTTAATACAAGTCTGCCACTTAACTTGAAAGGCCCAATCCCACAATATTTAAACTGTTTAATGGATCAGTTACTAATTCAGTGCTGGGCCCAAAATGGATCCAGTCTTCATGAGAGGCACGCAAAATAAGGGCCTCCTTAGTCGAAGAAGATGGCCTAGTTCAGCGGGGGTTAACTTGGGCTCGGAGCAGGCCCAAATCGGAAAGAGACATCCAAATTGAATGTGAGAAACATCAGGAAATTAAATTCAAGCAATCACATTTAATCTAAAATAGATGCATTAACAACTGATTTTAAATTTGCAAATCTCTTAGCAAGAATCGAACGAACGCAAGGAAGAGACTAAAAGTATGGAAAATTCAATCATTGGGGCATGGATCATGAATTAACTAAGAACCAATTTAAACATCTATTAGCCAAAAGATTTGATATACAAACGAAATATTAAACCTGAATTCAAGATTTAAACTAACCCTTTAAGCATGATAGTGAAAACCTTGAAAGCATTAACAGGAATAAGTATTATTGTAGTTCAAACTCCCAATAATTTTCATGTTCAACAAAACTAATTATCATGACCCAAACCAACTATTAAAATATCCAGCTTATACATAATCAACAAACAAACTTGAGGATTCCCCAAATTACTTCTATACTTAGCTAACATGGACTATAAAATTAACATACACCACTGACACTAAACCAAACAACAAGATATAAACAAGTCATAGTCTCAATAGTCCATGATTAACTACAACTGATCCTTAACTATTCTAAGGGACAAATCATTACATCACTAATAAAAAATAAACAAGCATGAGGACATGATCATTTTAACACAAAGAGAAGGCTAATATTGAGATACAGAAATTGCTTCATTCCATCTTCGAACTTGATTTCACATTGTGGGATTCAAAGTATGTACCTGAAGAAATGAAACAACAGAACAGATGAGGGGCCAGAAAAGCAAGAGAAACAACAGTCAACCCAATAGCAACACCACTCAACGAACTCGAATGTCAAAACCAAAAGGAGGCAAACACACTCGAACAATGACCAAAGCAAACCAGTTTTTGGAAAAGAATAAAACCCAAATCAGTATAACAAGGGTGATTTCACTCGAATGCAAACCCAAAACCTCTGAATCAGACCTTAGAGCTAATATTTAATCCATTTTTAAACCTTCAATGAAAAAGAATTGCTTCAGCTGTAAAGAAAATTTGAGAATCCAATCAGGGGGGCAATGGAACAGTACTTCTTTTAGAGGTTTTGCCGCCTGGAGATTTTCTGGATATTTTTAGTGCTTAGAATTCTGCCTTCAGCCCTAATTAACAATGCCTTTATAGGCAAGTTACTAGGGCAATTTCAGACCTTAAGTTTTACCCTTTAGTACTTTTTAGTTTTCTATTTTTAGCTACTTAGTCCTTTATTTTATGACTTGCTTGTCAAGTTAGACCCATTATTTACTATCAGACCCCCTTATTAGAAACTTCTAAGGTTATTACCAAAATATCTTCTAAGTGTGTTGTCCATTTTACCCCTTAGTTATCCTGTTATTTACCCCCAAATGGTTAAACCTAGGTTAAATTAACCCATGGTCCAAACTAACCAGCCCCTTTTAACTTGGCCAGTGGTGACCATGGTTAATTATAAGGGCTTTGGATTATTCAGTACTAAACAAACAAAATTTAATTAAAACAAAACCCCAAAATTGGAATGCTAATCCAAACACTCTAACTTTCAAGCTTGAATCAACTATTAGAAATCACAATTAAAAGCTACTATTATCACTTATCGGTCAAACAGAAAATGAAAACAAACAAAATTAACCAATAAAGCAGAACCAAGCTATATCATCACGAACAAGGAGAAGAAAAGAAATCAGAAACTTGAAACAAATCTAAGAACACTGAGCAGGCATACATCAATGGCCAAACTGGATTAAAATTCACATGCAAGGTGGAGTAAACAAAAATAAAACTAAGAAAACTTACCCAATTAACCTCGAACACGATTGACCTTCCCATTTCAACCGCGAGATAATGTCAATCAACTGTTCTTTGTGAAGAACAGTCAAATGAGATTATCCTATGGTGAAATTGAGCCTAAAACTCGTAAAGGCTGGAGGGGAAGCCTCGCAAATCGAAAATCTATGTTGAACACTTAAGGCCTGATTTTCGATTTAATATTCGCAGATCTTGAGGGGTATTTGAAGGAAATAGGTTGTGGGTTTAGCATGAGGGTGCTTTGGTGGTCCTGTGGTGTTCATTTGGGGAGGGTTGGGGTCAGCGCCGCCGGACACGGCGGCAGCGGCGGCGGCGGCAGCTAGGGTTTCAATTATTCGAGCAGTTTGGGTGGGATTTTAGGGAAATGGGGAATGGATTTGGAAAGAGGAGGGGAAGGTGGTCAAGTGGTGTTAATTTGGTGGCCGTCGGAGACCTGTCACCGGTGGAGGCGATTTCCAGCCGGTAGTTTGCGGCAGAGGGCGGTAAGGTTAAATTGTCTCTAATGGCCGGTGAGAGACGAAGGGGGGGTAGGGGGTTCTGAGGGGCAGGGTTCGGTTTGGACAATTATATGCTAAACAAGACCAGCTTCCCAGCAGTCCGGTCAAGGAACCTCGACGACTGGGATTTGTTATAGGCAAAACGACATCGTTTTGAGTCCTTCGGGGGATAGATCGGGTTTGGGCTGGGGCAGGGCAATTTGGGAGGGTCAAGGGTAATTTTTGATGCAAATTTGATTGGGCTGGGGGGGTAGAAGAATTAAACTTAGCCCAAATATAATATTGTCCTTTCCTCTTTTGTTTTCTTTTCTTCTTTTTTTTCTTTCCAAACTTAAACTAATATTAATTAATTCCTAACACCTAATTATCCTAAAAATAATAATTAAACCTAAATGATAATTACCACAACTAACAAATTAAGAAGGAAAACTACTAAAATCAAAAATTAACTCCAAAAATTCAAATTGAACTATTTTGTGATTTTTCCTTTTTATAAAATACTTAATTACTAGTTAATTCTTAAAAATACAAAGTCAAACCCTAAATACAAATGCAACATATTTTTTGTATTTTTCACTAATTAAAATGCACAAACAAAAATACAAACAATTAACGAAAAATATCACAAAAATCCACGAAATTGCAAACACTAAAAGAAGTTATTTTGTTTTGAATTTCTGGGAGTAATTCATATAGGGAAAAAATAACGTCTTCACATCACCCGGAGAGAGGATTATCGTAGGCAGTTTGAACATCTACAGTAGGGTTTTATGACTGTCACCAAGTATGAGACTAGGTTGGTTTATTTGGCTCGTCCTGCTCTTCTTATACTCCCCACGGAGAGAGAGAAAGAGCGAGAGAGTGAGGAGGTTCATTGAGGGACTCGCTCAGCCTATTCGATTGTAGATGGCTAAGGAGACAGGGAGAGATATTTTTTTATAGGATGCGGCCAATGTGGCTAGGCGGGTTGAGGTGGTTCTAGCTCAGGGGAGCGGTCAGGGGTCTGACAAGAGGCCTCATCATTCTGGTAGGTTCAGTGTTGCCTCGTCTGGAGGCAGGGATTCTTTTGGTAGGGGCCATCCTCCTTGGCCGTTTCATTCACCACTACAGGCTTTTCACGGTGCTCCAGGTGGCCGTGGTTCTCACATGCAGTATTCCGATCAACTACCCTACAGTGCATCACCAGCTCCTATCAGTGCACCTCCGCTCCAGAGTTTTCAGGGTGGTTACTCAGGCAGTCAGGGTCAGTTTCAAGGTCAGCAGTCCCAGCAGGCGAGGACTTGTTATACTTGTGGCGATTCGAGGCATAATGCTAGATTTTGCCCTTGAGCGTCGAGCAATTCTCAGCTTTAGGGTTCTCGTGCCATGGTTCAGGCACCGGGTGTTCCACCACCCGCTCAACCAGCTAGGGGCAGGGGTCAGACACCTAGAGGTGGAGGTAAAGGTGTTAGAGGTGGAGGTTAGGCCGCTAGAGGTGAAGGCCAGCCAATATGAGACCGTCCCAGGGATGTGGTTCAGAGTGGTGGGGCCTAGCTCTGATGTTATGCTTTCCCAGCCAGGCCTAAGGCTGAGGCATCTGATGCCATTATCACAGGTATGGTTTCAGTTTGCGGTTGAGATGCATTAGTTCTATTTGATCCAAGATCTACATACTCCTATGTGTTATCTTATTTTGCTACGTATTTGGTTGTGCCTCGTGATTCTTTGAGTGCTCCTGAATATGTGATCACACTGGTAGGTGATTTTATTATTGTATATCATGTCTATCGCTCGTGTGTGGTTATTATTAGGGGTCTTGAGACCCATGTAGATCTCCTACTTCTAGATATAGTCGATTTTGATGTTATCTTGGGGATGGAAATCACGGTATATTGGACTGTCATGCCAAGACCGTGACCTTAGCTTTGCTTGGGTTGCATCACTTGGAGTGGAGAGGGACTCCTTGTCATCCTGTCAGTAGGGTTGTTTCTTATATGAAGGCTCGGCGTATGGTTAAAAAGGGGTGTTTGGCTTATTTGGCTTATGTTCGTGATTCTAGTGCTGTGGTTCCTTCTATGGATTTCGTGCCAATTATTCGAGAGTTTCCAAAGGTATTTCCTATAGACCTGCTGGGGATGCCGCCCGATAGGGATATCAACTTTTGCATCGATTTGGCTCCGGGCACTCAGCCTATTTCTATCTCGCCATATCGTATGTCCCAACTAGAGTTTAAAGAAAAATTGCAAGACTTTCTTGATAAGGGCTTTATTAGACCTAGTGTCTCGCCCTGGGGTGCGCCGGTGTTGTTTGCTTAGAAGAAGGATGGAATTATGAGGATGTGTATTGATTATCGGCAGTTGAACAAAGTCACCATCAAGAATAAGTATCCATTGCCGAGGATTGATGACTTGTTTGATCAGCTTCAAGGTGCCAAAGTATTTTTGGAGATTGATTTCAGATCTGGCTCCCATTAGTTGAGGATTAGGTCATCCGATGTCCCTAAGACAACGTTTCGCACTCGGTACAGGCATTATGAGTTTCTAGTGATGACATTTGGGTTGACAAATGCCCCAGCAACATTTATGGATTTGATGAACTGAGTGTTCAGTCCGTATTTGGATTCCTTCGTGATTGTCTTCATTGATGATATTTTGATCTACTCCTGCAGCCGAGAGGAGCATAAGCAACATCTTCGAGTCGTTCTTCAGACTCTGAGAGAAAGTCAGTTGTATGCTAAGTTTTCGAAATGTGAGTTTTGGTTCAGTTGCCTTCTTGGGTCACGTTGTATCAGTAGAGGGTATTCATGTAGATCCGAGGAAGATAGAGGCAGTCAAGGACTGGACTAGACCCACATCATCTACAGAGATCCAGAGTTTCTTGGGTTTGGCGGGTCATTACCGTCGGTTTGTGGAGGGGTTTTCATCTATAGCAGCCCCAGTGACCTGGTTAACCCAAAAGAGTGCCTCGTTCAGGTGGTCGAACGAGTCTGAGGCAAGCTTTCAGAAGCTCAAGTTAGATTTACCTACGACATCGGTGTTGGTTTTGCCCACAGGTTCAGGACCATATACAGTATATTGTGTCACATCTCGTATTAGACTTGGTGTGGTATTGATGCAGAATGGAAAGGTTATTGCTTATGCTTCGCGACAGTTGAAGATTCACGAGAAAAATTATCTATTTCATGATTTGGAGCTAGCAGCCATTGTTCATGCGCTGAAGATTTGGAGGCATTATTTATATGGCATGTCATGTGAGGTGTCCATAGATCACAAGCATCTGTAGTATTTGTTAAAGCAGAAGGAGTTAAATTTGGGGCAGAGGAGGTGGTTAGAGCTATTGAAAGACAATGATATTACCATCTTATACCATCCGGGGAAGACCAATGTAGTGGTCGATGCTTTGAGTAGGAAGTTGGCTAGTATGGGTAGCCTTGCATATATTTCAATCGGTGAGAGATCGCTTGCTTTGGATGTTCAGGCTTTGGATAATCAGTTCGTGAGGTTGGATTTTTGTGAGCCAAGCCATATTTTAGCTTGTACAGTCGCTCGGTCTTCATTATTTGAGCGTATCAGGGATCGACAGTATGATGTGTCACAGCTCCTTTTTTCCTACACCCCCGTAAGGGGTATAATAAAGAGAGAGTTTTTTCCAATTTAAGTGACAATCGAAACAGGATTATTTATTTAAAATTCAGAGTCACCACTTGGGATAATTTATGGTGTCCCAAGTCACCGGTTTAAATCCCGAATCGAGTAAAAGGTTTGACTCTATTTATGTCTACGAACACAAAAATCCGGGTAAGGAATTCTGTTAACCCGGCAGAAGGTGTTAGGCATTCCCGAGTTCCGCAGTTCTAGCACGGTCGCTTTGATCACACTTGGCTTGACTAAATTGTTTAATTACTAATTTTCGAACCTATGTGCATTTACTTCTTTCACCGCTTTTAATTGAGAAAATTATCTTGAAACGGGTCACGCGTACGTGTACCCATTTGTTTGGTGCGTCAAAAATCATGTCACGCGGACGTGTCCACAATTAATAATGCTTTATTATTATTAAGTAAAAATTTGGCCGAAGTTGCGCGAACTCATACTCCGATTTTATTTTTTAAAAATTACAATCATGTCACGCGAACGTGTCCACGATCACGATATATTTGTTACGAGAATGTGCGTAAAGGCATACTAACAATTTGGAACATGTTCAAAATCATTTATTACGATCTAAACGAGCAAAATAGGATAGCTACGTTTATTTACAAGGATCAGATTACTACAGCTCTTGTTGAACTAAGCAAAAGAAATCATTTAAACCATCACTGATTTCATTTAAATCACTATGTCCGTATAACTCTAATTCTTGAAAATTAATGAATCCAAATCCCAAGGCCTCACAAGACATTCATTCAACACGAATTCTTGGAAAACACAGATCAAACAAACGAACACAAATCTATTTACAATTCACTTGAACAGGACAAACGCGGTAACAACGACTTTAAGGACAGTCATGACAACTGAAGAATAGTGCTTCTATTTCTGATTCAATTCATTTTCTGACAAACTTATAAGTTAAGAGGGAAACAAAATCCATACAAAGAATGCCAAAATTCTAGTCATGAAACGTTGATCAATGTAGAAACAAATCAATCAAAGCATGGAGTTAGCGAGAATTCATATTATCCTTAGACTTCACCTAAATTATAGGCACATTTTAACAGAAAAGAAGGAGCCATCCAAATGTGATCCTTAATTAGCATAGTAACAAGACTAACATGCTCACTTGAAGGCCAACAACTTTTGTCACCAACTCGGCTAAACAGAACCCAAAAATAATTTGAAATTGAATTCTCACTTCCTCTCAAATGCGAATGAACTACTGTTGATACCCAATTTTCCTTACATATTTTTTTTCTTTACTCAAAATATTCTCAAAATAGCTTGTACATGAATATATAAGCATGCCCAAGAGTTTTGGTATTTTTCTCTTATTTTTTAAGATTTTAAAACTAAATTATTATCTATTTTAATAGTAGAAAATTCAATAATTATTCCCAAACTAGCATGTTTGGTGAATAATTTATTTTCATTCTCATATTTACATTAAGATATAATTAAGGTAAATTTTGCATATTTTTATACGTTTGTTTGCTATTTGTTTTAAGCTAAATTGCATATAATTGCAATTATAGCCTATTTTACAATTAACAGTATTTTATAAGTATAAAATTATTTTTAGTATTTTTAAATTAATATTTATATGTTTTTAATTAGTCCAGTACCGTTAATTTATTTTAAAAACCTTTTTGACTATTTTATAAAATAATAAAAGAGGAAAATTGGCAATTGAACAAACAACCCTTTATCATTTCAATTTTAGCCAATTTGGCCACACCCTTATCAGATTTTAATTGGCCCAATATCCAATTAATATTACCCAGCCCAATCCCTAATATAACCCGGCCCAACCCCGTCTTAATCTGAGCCGTTGATCAAATAAGATCAACGAGCCAGGTTATTTTTTCTAAATTAAATCTAATTACCCCCAGATGCCTCATTTCTTCGAGACCATCTCTCTCTCTCTCTCTCTCTTTCTCTCTCTCTCTCTCTCTCTCTATCTCATCTCTTCCTCTCCCTTCTCTCTAGAACCTTTTGGTTCTTTCTTCCCCGATGGCTTCCACCGTCTCTCCGGCCACCTCCAGTCTTACCCCTTTCGGCCACCAGCCGCCATGAAACCCTAGCTCACCGATTCCCTCTATTCTTGAGACCCCAGAAGATTCCACCATACGAGATGGTTGCTGAAGCTTTGCTTAGTTTGTTTCCGGCCTTTCTTCGACAAGTTTTGACTCGATGGTGTTCTAAGCACCATGGTTCTTGAGTTTCACGACCAGGTTTTCTTTGCTCCTCACTGGTTTTTGGTGAAACCCTAATTTCTACCTAGACCTTTTAAATCTCTGTTTTTTTACGATTTGTGACTCATTCCTTCATATTTTAAACCTTTTTTTACTCGATCTTTACAAATAATCAGTTTTAAGCATCTTCGTCCCCTATTTAAAACTAGGGTTTTTTGGGTTTCTTTTACGCATGTTTCAACCGATTTCTTTGTGATTAAAACCTTTTCCTTGTTTATTCTGACCGATTTTATGCTCCTACTATTTTTTAGCTTGACTATGCTAAAAACCCTAATTTCTAAAGATGTTTTTTCATTTGATTATGCGTGTTAGCATGATTTTCTTTACTTTGATTCTATGTGTTAGCATGTTTCTTTGCTTCGATTACGTATGTTAGCCTAATTTTCTTTGCCTCGTCTCTATGTGTTAGCATGTTTCTTCGTTTGATTGTGTGTGTTATCCTAATTTTCCTTGCTTTGGTTCTGTCTGCTAGCCTAATTACTTGATTCTTGTTAATGTCTCGTGGTCACCATGCTTTGAATATGTCCTGCTGAATCTAAGCCTATCGCATTTGTTCATCTCTTGTTCCCTTCTATCTATACGGCTAGTTTTGTTTGCTACGCTTGTTCATTCACCTCTATTTATATGTTGAGGATGCAGAATCATGACTTCGCACGATTGATTCTATCTTTCCTTGATTGTTGGTAATTGAAAGACTTTTTTTGAAAGCCCTAGAATTCTATTTGCCTGTTTAAATTAATCGATCTTTGTTTACCTTATTTGCTATGGTACCTTGTCCTAATTAGCCTTTCCTTAATTGGTTGTTTCCTGAATTTGGCCCTAACTGACTACTATATGCAATGCTAAACCTTAACTCCTTCCTTATTTAATCCTGCACTGATTTTTCTACTTGCCTTATGTGGTGGTGAATCTTTTCGTTTGATTTTGATTCCCTTAACTGATGGGAGTACTTTCTTGATTGTCTGAATTAATTGATTCCGAGTTCTTAAATTAACATACTTCTGTGATTTTTACCTTATTTTACCACCTACTTTCAACTATAAATACTATAAGTCTTTCACAAAAAAAAAGTCTTCCTGACACACATCATTGAATACTCTCAATTCTGCATTCTCTTTCTCTTGTTTTTGCTCTATTGCTGTTCCCTGCTCTTGCTTATTATTAGCCGGCTGCAAACCAAGGCTAATATTGTGTTACTACATTGTCTTTGCATCCTGCTTTTTGCTCTTTTACTGGTATGTCCTAATTAATCTTCAAGACTCCAACCTATGTGTTTACTTTTTTTCAGTTCATTATCTTTATGATTTTCTTCTACTTGTGCTTCTCCTGCTAAATGTGCAATTGATTCTTTGTTTTAGTACTTTACCATGTCTTCTGATTTACATAATGTCTGTAATATAACATTGTCTATCCCTAACTTTTACTTGCCATGCCTGTATCCTATTTGCTATGCATTAGCATGCCTAAACTTTACCCCTTCTCAGTTGCCCTGATCCCTGGCACATTGTATGTCCTTCTTGATTTACATGCTTTCAACTGTTTATCTTAAAATTGTTCCCCTGTTATTGTCTAAGTATTATGTTTAAGCTTGACCAGTTCTTGGTCCCCTGAATCTTCTGATCCGGTGTAGTCATTAAAACCTCTGCATCTCCTTTAGCATTGTATGATCTATCTGTTCCCTTTTCCCCATGATCCTTGTATGCAATCCTGTATGGTTGAACTATTATTTCTGCTCTTTTGTTTTTAAACCAAATCCCTTGTTTTTAAAACACTTTTCACATACTTCTTCCCTTACTTCATACTACTCTTAGAGAATAGGTTCTGCCCCCTTCGTGTGAGCAATGCTTTGGGTACCTCTGAGTACTCACTGAACTTTGACACATAAGGCTGGTATTCCACACTGCACTTGTCCTGCATTCTACTAAGTGTTTAGGTGCTGGTATTGGCCAGGGACCTAATGGGGCCCTAAGGAGCTTTGCCACACCTAGACCATGGCAAAGGTTGTGAAACTCGAAGGGAGTGAGGTTGGAAGACTGGGCCTGATTGAAGGCTCCCTATAGAATAGCTTCTTATTTTTCGTTCTTTATTACTGTAATTCAGATACTACTGGTTTGTAAAAATTTGTAAACAAACGATTGAGGGTGAATAGTGAATATGGGGGAGGGTTATGCATGCTTAGTATAAATAATGGGTAGAAAACATGCTTATAGGATTTTTATTTACTTATCTGCGCAATAGATAACCTGTATAGGTCATGCATCTCATTCATTAAAGATCCCGCTTTAGGTTCTTTATTTTCAGCCTGTCATTATGCTCATTTTGTAACCACGATTAGGTAGTAACAAGTGAACAATTTTAATAAGCAAATGATCATTACTGCATTGGCATGTTAGAAACCAAGTTTTAGGTACTCATATGTGCATTAGATATCCTGCCCTTAGGACTTCTCACTCGTTCGAGTTGCAGTAGTTAATTCACGTTAGTCTAATAACTTTGTTAAAATACTGCTAGGTGGTTTGAAACATTTTTTTTCCTGCAAATATCTATCACGCGTACCTTTATAAATCATAATCAAAATATGCATGTCCATCCCTTAAAATAATCAAACAATGTATACGACGCCTAGGCAAACTTTAGGCCCGATAAGAACTGATTAATTGTGTTTTTTTAATCAGCTTAAGACCAACCAACTTCTTTAATTTGAACTCTACCGTTCCCATTTTTTTGCGTTGATTCTCTGAAGTTCACTCTATTTTCTTAAAAACTGTGCTCCATCCGGAAATGATTTTTGAAATGGTGCACGTATTTACTCCTACTACGTTTCTGATTTTCATGTTCTCAAATCACTGGGTCATCAATGTCTGTCGTGCTATTTTACTTGTCTTGAAATTTGTGTTACTATTTTTTTTTAAAAAAAAAAAACTGCTGATATCTATTCCTTTATTTTTGTAAAAAGCTCCTATCTTTGAGACCTCGAATGCGTTTAAGTCATGCTAAAGTATATGCTTTTCTTTGTTTTCAAGGAGGTTTGTTTGAGCCCTCTCTATCTGTTATGCGCTTTTCCTCCATATTTTTTACATATGTGTTTTTGATTTTCGCCTTAGAATTTTATCCTTTGAAACCATAAAACCTCACAACCCTTCCCTTTAGGATTAGTAGTCCCAAATACCTCCGGGACTGATAGGATGGGGGCGGGTAATAGCATGCAATAAGTAAAACGAGACCATCCCGCGTTTAATTCCTTAACGGGGTGGGAAAGGGTAGATATGGAAATGATGACCACGCGATAACACCACGTGTATAAACAGTTACTGGGTGTTGTGTGGGGTGATATATATTAGTCATAAACCTAGGAACCCCCTTTCCCTTTGTTTGTTTTCATTTTCTTCTGTAAAACTATTCAAACCTTTTCATAAATCTCCGTCTTCCCTACTTATCTTCAAAGTTGTTTTAGCTTATTTGCAATGTTATATATTTGAATCTTTGATTGTTTGTTTGATTACATAAAGTCACAATATAGCATGGCCGGGAACCACACTAGTGGATCTTGAGGGGTGCTTAACACCTTCCCCTCGAGATAATTTCTAGCCCTTACCCATTCTCTGGTTCTTCTTCTCTTTTTGAATTTCTTAGTGTCCTAATGCACTTAATCATTAGGTGGCGACTCTTCAATTCCAAAACCCAAATCCCAAAAGGGAATAGAGTTGTCCTCCCAAATGTCGTAAACCCGATTTCGCAAGAAAAAGGGGGCGTCGACAGCATGGCAACTCTGCTGGGGATTCTTTAAGGCTTTTACCACTTCATGTTATTTGTAACTTTATTGCTTTCTTATTGCTTTCATTTAATGTCTTTATTCGAAACTGATTTGGCCTTTTTGTTTCTTTTCTTTAATGCTTTCTTTTACTGCTTTCCTTCAATGCTGTTGTAATTTTGAGCAATTATTGTAATCATTATTTTTATGAACGTGAAAATACGTGACAATTTGTTTTATTCTTGTAATTGCATCTTCAACATCATATTCCACTCGTGCCAAACAAATACCATAGAAACACTTATAATGAGTTGTTGCGCCCTTCCGATATTATCACCCCCTAAATTTGGCAAAGACATATTTGCGGTAAAACCAATCAATCAGCGGTGCAGTCGACAGTTCCATGCCTTTCCCTCTTGAGTTGTCTGCTCAAGGGTACCGGTCTAATACCCCATAGAAACCTTATTCTATTTAACTGTGCATGCATCACTATCAAACCTAGCCAAGTCAGTTATGTTGTCCACATAATGACTCTTTAAGATAGCCTTACCCAAAGTCCACTGGGTTTCCTTGGAACCCAAACGGACAACACCATATTTTGTGCATTTATTTGGAGAACTAAATGCCACTTATGCTAATTATTGGTTTAAATAGTTGAGTCCGGCGGGGTAAGAGTCTAACACTTTGTTTTGCAGAAAATGAGGCACGAAGTCCCCATATTCGGCATGGTAACCAACATTCACCCTAGGTTACTAAATTGATGGGAAGACCTTTACTCCAGTGACTAGACTCTCGTCCGCAAATATTTGGGGAATTTGCCTTCTCTTTTGGAAATCTAGCCTGACAACAAAATCATAGAGGCTGCAACCTTGTTTTGGGATAGTGGCAGATCAATGTTTTACTTTAGGGATCTTGAAATGACACCTCTGCTTGAAGAAATCGGAGAGTTAGCTGGTATTCCTTGGGAGACTCCGGGTTTGCTTATGCCGGAAAATCGCAAGGGTAGGGGTTTCCTCAAGATGTTGGGGCTGAAGAAAAACCCAGACTTGACTTGTTTGAAGGACTCTTACATTCTTTTCGACTACCTGTACGAGAGGTACGACCACAGCAAGTCCTGTCGCACCTACCCAAATGAATTCGCCCTCACCTCATTGGGGCATATACATAGAAGGGTCTTCATCTTTATGTTCTGCTTTTTGGGGATGATAGTGTTTCCTATGAAGAAGGCTAGGATCCATACCAGACTAGCCATGGTCACTAAGAAACTAATGGAAGGGATCGGCGGGCAGCTTTTCAGCATAGTACCAATGATCGTCGCGGAGATATATCGAGCCCTAGAAAAATGTCAGCAAGGGGCCAATCACTTTGAGGGTTGTAACTTACTAGTCCAACTCTGGCTTATGGAGCACCTCCAAAAGGGTGAATATCGGCAAGAGATTTTGCGCAGAGACTGGGATGATCACATCGCCTTCCATCAGCCAAGGCGAATGAACTATATTCCTAATATGTTTGCTCAACCAGAAGACGCTAAAGGATGGCTAGAGTTGTTTGAAAATATGAAAGAATAAAAAGTGATGTGGATGTTCGAATGGTTCTCTACTGGAGAGTTCATCATTCGCTCTCGAGACGCCCCATTCCTTATACTCAATCGTTTGAGAAGAAGTTATCCCTATGTCCCTCTCCGAGTCATGAGACAGGCAGCGAGGAAGCAGGTCATACCAAAGGTCGACAAGATGAGTCACTTCAGGGCCGATTTCCATGACGACGATAGCCCATACAAATGTCAAGCTCAACACATATGGCATTGCAAAATAATCCTGGAAAAGGATTCCATAGAACCTGATAGATACCACGCTGGTTGTTCTCCATACTACTCAGGTTGGCTGGAAGATGATCATGAAGGCTTGGGACAACCAGGGTTTGCTCGAGGTCACAGGGTCGTCGATGAACAGGCTAAGGAGCGGTTTAAGTACAACCAACTGTGTAAGAGGATTTGGGAACACGAGAATAAATACCGGGAAATTCAAAAAGCTCATCAAATGTTGATTGAAGAATGGAAAGATATGGCTGTCAGCGCCAACAAGCGACTAGGGTATTTAGAGAGAGGTTTAATGGAATTGGAAAGGAAGTTCATCCAGAGAATCAAAAATTGCCAGAACGCTGAAGGAAATGAAGGAGGACACATGGCTAGAGCTTATTTGCTGCTGGGACTGCGTGAGCTGGTGAAGCTATTCGATGGAGCTAAAGATGTCGAGTCTGGGGAAGGTCCTTCTGGGACCAAGTAGTTAGGAGTCTTTCTTTTGTTTTAAAATGTAATAAGGCCAAAGGCCATTAGTGACATTTTACTTTCTGCAATTTTAGCGTCATTTTGGGATTCGTCTTATTTTTTATCAATAAAATGAGGCGTTTGGCATTATAAGTTCTCCAAATCAACTTGTCTCCAGGCCTACCTGGGGCACAACGAGGCACCCAAGTTGGGACACGATTTATATTGTTGTACTATGTGTTTAAATATTGCAACATTTTTTTTCCAAAACCCTTACTAACTTGTTACCTTTTTGTTTTACTTTTTGTTTTATTCCCCTTCCCAAAAGGTTAGTTCGTGCACTCTGGCATCATTATCCTACTCCTCAAGATCTAAGGGCCCTCCACCTCCCCTCCTCCGAGTCCTATCAGAAACAAGAACAAAGCAAAAATGGAAGACATGAACAACATCAGGAAGGAGAACTCAGTTGAAAGGGTAGAGGTTCCTTAGGGTATTCAGGTTTCCAAAGAAAGTGCCGCCCAGCTCGAACAAAAGTTATTGAAATTTCAGGAAGAACTGGACCAAGTTAGGAACTTGGCAAACTTGTCATTTTCCCTCACCACCCCAGATGTCAACTTTCCCAATGCTCAAAATCCTACACCTCTACAGAATATCCCGAAACCACAGAAACAACCCACTTCCCATCAAAATTGCAACACATGTCACACTTCCAACAACACCCCGCTCCTTATTCCCGAACCACTAAATGTCCATCCCCACTACACCCCCATCTATGTGGAAACCATACCACAATACACTCAACCTATTTCAAGCACACCGGAGTCTAATGACAAAGACTCTTTCATCAAGAACCTGGCCGCAGAACTCAAGAAACTGACTAGCCGAGTCCGGGGTGTTGAAGGAAACAAAGGCATTGAAGGGCTGAATTATGAGGACCTTTGCATTTAGCCAGATGTCAAACTTCTCGAGGGGTACAAACCTCCCAAGTTCGAGACGTTTGATTGCTCGGGGGATCCCAGAGTCCATTTGATGACATACTATGATAAGCTGGTCGGTATCGGAAGAGATAAAAAGATTCGCATGAAGCTCTTTTTGAGATGTTTGAAAGGTGATACTCTATCTTGGTACATTAGCCAAGACCCCAAGAAGTGGACAAGCTGGGTAGGTATGGCGTCCGATTTCACGGACAGGTTCAAATTCAATATGGAGAATGCGCCAGATGTATTCTACATCCAAAATTTAAAGAAGAAACCTACAGAGACATTTCGCGAGTATGCTACTCGTTGTAGATCAGACGCTGCTAAGGTCAGGACGGCCTTAGAATAAGAACAGATGAACATGTTTTTCGTTCGAGCTCAGGACCCACAGTATTATGAGAGGTTGATACTGATTGAAGGCCAGAAATTCTCCGATATCAGCAAACTAGGAGAAAGGATCGAGGAAGGCATTAAAAGTGGTATGGTCACTAATTTTGAGGCATTGCAGGCTACCAACAAGGCTCTACAGTCTGGTGGCACATCCAAAAAAAATGATGTAAGCATCGTGAGGGTTGTACAGAGAACAAAGTCCCCAATAAAATACCAAACTTACCCAGTATCTCCTCTCACATATCAACCCACCCCTAATTACCAAGAACCTCCGCCCTCTTACCAAGTTCGACCACCTACTTACCAATCATCTCCACCCCTCCACACATCAACCTACCTCACCAAAATATCCCCAACCCGTACCCGTCTACCAAGACTATAATGCTCAGCCCTCTCACTATCAATCACCTCCCACCCACCAAAACTTCCCTAGACCGCGCCCTAACTTTGACCGTAGACCTCCCAAGCAATATACCGCCATCGCCGAACCAATCGACCAGCTATATGAAAGGCTTAAAGCTGATGGTTATGCCACCCCAATCCCTACCATAACTCCAGAAAATCCTTCCCAGTGGGTCAACCCGAACAAAACCTGTGCATACCATTCCGGCATGAAGGGGCATACCATTGATGAATGCCTCTCTCTGAAGGATAAAATCCAAGTTTTAATTGACAAAAAGATCATTGTGGCAAAGGAGCCTGCCCCTAATGTTCGCAACAATCCCCTTCATGACCACAAGGGTAGAGGCGTGCACATGATCAAGGTAGAAGATGATTGGGACCCCAAAGGGTCGATCAGATTGATTGCCGAAGGTGACGAGCCCAAGAAACCAACAGTCACACTGAATCCAATTGTAGTCCAGATCCAACCCCTTGGAGACGCCGAAGTGAATATGCCCATACCACTCGAGCTTGAAACACCGTCTTCTACGAAGGCGCTAGAACCAATTGAAGTTAAGTTTGGATCCCCAAAAGCGCTTGTTCCATTTGAAGTTGCTTTGTTACCTCCCAAAACGAGGATACCCATTCCTGTAGCAATGTCAACCATAACGCCATTCCATACGCAGGTCGTTCCTTGGGATTACACCGCCGAGGTGAGAAGGAAAGGGAAAACTAGGTCCGGAGAAGCAATTGCAGCATATGGCATGACCAGAACCGATAAGATTTATACTCCAGAACATCTGGCTCAGTCCAGTAAGCAAGCCTCTGGACGACCGACCGTCACTAAAACTGGGCCTGATAACCTCTGGAGAAAGATACAGGCAAATGAGCACTCAGTCATCGATTAGTGGAACAAAACGCCAGCCCAAATCTCTATCTCGGCCCTGCCACAAAGCTCTGACACACATAAAAATGCCTTATTGAAAGTGCTGAGTGAGGCATATGTACCCAGCAACATAATTGGAGGAGAAATGGCAAACATGGTAGGGCAGGTATTGGAGAGCCACAAAATCACTTTCCACGAAGATGAGTTGCTCCCAAAAGGGCTAAGCCACAACAAAGTATTGCAAATCACTGTGCAATATGAAGACTATTTCATCACTAGGGCTTTGATTGACGGAGGGTCCAGCCTCAATATTTGTCCATTGGTGACTCTCAGAACATTGGGAAAGAGCCTGCACGAGGTCAAGGATGGGGTCATCAATGTCAAAGCTTTCGATGGTTCCCAAATGTCCACTATTGGGGAAATCAGTTTGTAATTGCAAATGGGACCGGCTTGGTTCGACGTTGATTTTCAAGTGATAGACATCTCAGCATCTTACAACTTACTATTGGGACGACCTTGGATCAACGCCGCCGGAGCTGTAGCGTCAACCATGCACCAAGCAGTGAAGTTCGAGTTGAATCATCATGAGGTGATTATTCATGGCAACGGTAGTAATCCCATATACAATCGTCAGACCATCCCAGCGATTGGAGGAAGAAGAAAGCTAGGCGGAGAAACCTACCATCACATTGAGCGAGTCAACACCGTGGACAAGGATAAGTGGTGGAATAACAAGATCGAAAGCATACTAAACTGGAGCGGATATGAACCTGGCAAGGGACTCGGCAAGAACCTCCAGGGAATCACTAAACCTATCAAGCTGAAGAAATACGGCACCACCTTCGGGTTGGGGTATGGATATACTTGGGAAGAATTCAAGGACTGGTCACCGCTATGGCGTGGCCCTTACTATCCGCTGGACCACCCAATACCTCACCTGGAGCAGACTTTCTAGCCGGCAGACATCATATATGGGTTAGAAGAAGAGGAAACATTGGCGGTAATGAAGAATTTGTTCTTGGAAGACGACAATATGGACTGTTATGTCATTCTCGAGGAGGAAGGGGAGGAAGGCCCTTCCATACAAGCTGTGAGCCGAGGAGCGCGCCTCAACAATTGGTCCATCAGAACCACCAAGGCTTGGAAAGCTTCAGGTTAGCGAGGCTGAATAAAGCACTATACATTATCTTTTACTTTTTTACTAGTTGATTTCCTTTCCGTATTTTCTTTAAATTTTAAAAAGAAAGATGTTCAAACAATTATGGAATTTATCAAAGTATTTTAGTTTCTTATAAATCTCGCTTTTATTATTTTCTCTATCATTTACTTTATTTACACAACATTACTATTACTTATCTTGATGAACCGATGATTGTGACTTGCAACGAGACAATGCAACAAATGGATATAGGCTCAGAAGAGGATGATATACCAGAAGAGGTCGTTAAAGAGGTTGAGGACTTTGAGAATAGGCATAAGTCTAACTTGGACGAAACTGAGGTTATCAACTTGGGGGATACAGAGAATGCCAAGGTAACGCGTATCAGTGTTCACCTGTCACCGTCAGAAAAGGAAGAGTACACGGAATTCCTGAGGGAATATGAGGACATATTGGCATGGTCGTATGATGATATGACCAGTCTCAGTACATCTATTGTAGCTCACAAACTGCCAACAGATCCGACATGTCTGCCGGTAAAGCATAAGCTCAGGAAGTTCAAACCTGACATGAGTTTGAAAATCAAGGAAGAAGTTACCAAACAAGTCAAAGACAAGGTCCTCAGGGTAGTGGAGTATCCAACATGGTTAGCCAACATTGTTCCAGTGCCGAAAAAGGACGGGAAGGTCAGAGTCTATGTCGACTACCGGGACCTCAACCGGGATAGTCTGAAAGATGACTTCCCCTTGCCGAACATACACATTCTGATTGACAACTGTGCCAAGCACGATCTGCAGTCATTTGTTGATTGTTTTGCCGGGTATCATCAGATATGGATGGACGAAGAAGACGCGGAGAAAACGGCTTTCATTACGCCGTGGGGGATGTATTTTTACAAGATGATGTCGTTTGGATTAAAGAATACTGGGGCCAACCACATGAGGGCCATGACTACTATTTTCCATGACATGATACATAAAGAGATCAAGGTGTATGTAGACGATGTCATCATCAAATACAAGAAAGCCACTGACCACATGGAAGATTTGAGGAGGTTCTTCAACAGATTGAGAAGGTACAACTTAAAACTGAATCCTGCCAAATGTGCATTTGGGGTTCCTACCGAAAAACTGCTTAGGTTCATTGTAAGTCGACGAGGAATAGAACTGGATCCGTCAAGGGTTAAGGCCATTCAAGAATTTCCACCGCGAAAGAATAAGAAAGAGGTTATGAGTTTCTTGGGAAAACTCAACTACATCAGCCGATTCATGGCTCAGTCCACTGTCATTTGTTAGCCAATCTTTAAGATGTTGAAAAAAGATGCCGCCACCAAATGGACTGATGATTGTCAGAAAGCCTTCGACAGAATCAAGGAATACCTGTCAACGCTGCCAGTTCTGGTTCCGCCCGAACTGGATAGACCGCTATTGCTCTACCTTGCAGTACTGGATGGGGCATTCGGTTGTGTTTTGGGACAACATGATAAAACGGGGAGAAGGGAGCAAGCCATCTACTATCTCATCAAGAAGTTCACCCCGTATGAGGCCCGGTATTCTCTATTAGAACGCACCTATTGTGCTCTGACTTGGGTAGCTCAAAAGTTGAGGCATTATTTCTGTGACTATACCACTTATCTCATATCAAGGATGGATCCGCTGAAGTACATCTTTCAGAAGCCCATGCCCATGGGCAAGCTAGCCAAATGACAAATCCTGCTGAGTGAATTTGATATTGTCTACGTGACCCAGAAAGAAATCAAAGGAGAGGCACTGGCAAATCATCTTGCCAAAAATCCCGTGGACGGAGAATACTAGCCTCTAAAGACGTATTTTCCTAACGAAGAGGTATCTTTCATAGGAGAAGACATTGCAGAATCCTATGATGGCTGAAGAATGTTTTTCGACGGAGCAGCAAACTTCAAAGGAGTTGGCATAGGAGCAGTTCTAGTATCATAAACAGGTTAGCATTATCCGGTGTCCGCCAAGCTCAGGTTCCCGTGCACCAACAACATGGCCGAGTACGAAGCCTGCATCTTAGGGCTCAAGCTGGCCATTGACATGAACATTCAGGAGTTACTAGTGATCGGGGATTCGGACTTGCTCATACATCAGGTCCGGGAAGAATGGGCAACCAAGAACTCCAAAATACTCCCATATTTGCATCATGTACAGGAGTTGAGGAAGAGGTTCACAAAGAAAGAATTCCGGCATGTCCCCAAAATCCAGAATGAGTTCGCCGACGCATTGGCCACTCTATCATCCATGATTCAGTATCCAGATAAGAACTTCATTGATCCTATCCCGATAAAAATCCAGGATCAACCCGCTTACTGTGCTCATATCAAGGAAGAAGCAGACGGAAAACCATGGTTTCATGACATCAAGGAATATTTGGCGACAAGAGAATATCTAGAACTTGCAAACGCTACTCAGAAGCGCACACTGCGGAGGTTATCCAATCACTTCTTTCACAATGGAGGAATCCTGTATAGGACGACTCCTGATTTGGGATTACTAAGGTGTGTCGAAGCAAAAGAAGCATCCAGGTTGTTGGAAGAGGTTCATGCAGGGACCTGTGGCCCACATATGAATGGTTTCGTCTTAGACAGGAAAATACTCCGAGCTGGTTATTTTTGGATGACTATGGAGACGGACTGCATCCAGTATGTTCGAAAGTGCCAACGCTGCCAGATTCATGAAGATATGATAAATGTGCCTCCTAATGAGCATATTGCAACAAGCTTGCCATGGCCGTTCGCCGCTTGGGGAATGGATGTCATCAGACCTATCGAGCCTGCCGCATCAAATGAGCATAGGTTCATTCTAGTGGCAATTGATTATTTCACCAAATGGGTTGAAGCATCATCATATAAGGTAGTAACCAAGAAGGTTGTGGCATACTTTATCCGCGACCGTATCATTTGCCGGTTCGGCATCCCAGAGTCAGTCATTACTGATAATGGTTCCAATCTCAACAATGATCTGATGAAAGCGATGTGTGAAACCTTCAAGATTAAGCACAATAATTTTACAGCCTACAGACCTCAGATGAATGGAGCTGTAGAAGCGGCCAATAAGAACATCAAGAAGATACTAAGGAAGATGATAGAGAAACACAAACAGTGGCACGAAAAGCTCTCATTTGCTTTATTTGGTACCGTACCACAGTCCGCACCTCAACCAGGGCAACTCCCTATATGTTGGTTTACGGTACCGAGGCAGTTATCCCGGCCGAGGTAGAGATTCCCTCCCTGAGGATTATACACGAAGCGGAACTTGAAGATGCAGAATGGGTAAAAAGTCGCTATGAGCAGTTAGCCCTCATAGATGGAAAGAGAATGAATGCATTTTGCTATGGTCAATTGTATCAAAACCGAATGTCCAGAGCCTTCAACAAAAGAGTCAAGCTGAGACAGTTTGCACCAGGACAGCTGGTGTTGAAGAAAATTTTCCCGCATCAGGATGAAGACAAACGAAAGTTCTCTCCTAACGGGCAGGGCCCGTACATGGTTCACCGGGTCCTAACAGGAGAAGCCCTCATACTCGGAGAAATAGATGGAGAAGTATGGCCAAAGCCAATTAATTTAGATGCAGTTAAGCGTTATTATGTGTAATCCTTTATGATTTCTTTATGATGTAATTTGAACTACGCCTGACCTGATTCCCATTTAAGAGGAGATACGTAGGCAGCCTTATGGGTTCAGTCACAATTCAATAAAAATTTCATTTCCCCTGATATTGGAAACTGGGGCAGAATATTTAGAAGGACCCTCAAAATTCCGAAGTTGACTCTCAGCCATTCATCGCACGCAGCCGTTAGAGGCATCAACCCAGTAAACTGGGGCAGAATTTTGAGGAGGCCCCTCAAAATTCTAGAGCAAAAGAGGTCGCGATGTCTTAAACCGCATCGCAGTCATCGGTTCATTTAAAAAGAAAATCATTTTAAATTATGTAGCTAAATAATATTTTTTTACTACAACCATGCATGGCTACTATCGAAATTGCTTTGTTTAGCGACGCTACCCCCAATAAGAGTCGAGTAAGACAAGTAGAGTCCACGGGGATATGAACTAACCTTCTCCCTTTACAAAACTCACGATTTTTCATTGAATGCAGGCACCCCAAGACATAAAATCATCAGATACGATTACATACTCATATTTCGCAGGAATACAACTCTTAGAATCATCGCTTACATACAAGTTCTATCCGCACACGACATCCCCGGCAGCTACAATGATGCAATCAACTATCAACTATCATCTATCAGCTAAGAGATTTTGTTACTCTTCACCTTTATTTGTTGCATTTCATAAGGCTACCATTTTGCTTCCAAGGATAAGCTCTACCTCCATTTGCATTTCTGTGCATTGCATAAGGCTACCATTCTGCCTTCCAAGGTTAAGCTTTACCTCCATCTGCATTTCTCTGCATTACATAAGGCTACCATTCTGCCTTTCGAGGTTAAGCTCTACCTCCATCTGCATTTCTTGCATTTGCATAAGTCTACCATTTCCGATGTTAAGCTCTACCTCAGTCTGTATTTCTCTGCATTGCATAAGGCTACCATTCTGCCTTTCGAGGTTAAGCTCTACCTCCATCTACATTTCTTGCATTGCATAAGGCTACCTTTCTGCCTTCCGAGACTAAGCACTGTCTCCATCTGCATTTTTCGCATTGCATAAGGATACATTTCTGCCTTCCGAGACTAAGCACTATCTCCATCTGCATTTTTCACATTGCATAAGGCTACCTTTCTTCCTTCCGAGACTAAGCTCTGTCTCTACCCGCATGGCTGAAACATCACCAACTTTATTTAAAACTTTACATCGGCTGAAATATTGCCAACTCTATTTAGATCTCTGCATCGGCTGAAATATCGCCAACTTTATTTAAATATCTATATCGGTTAAAATATTGCCAACTTTATTTAAATCTCTATATCGGCTGAAATATCGCCAATTTTATTTAAATCTTTTCATCGGCTGAAATATCGCCAACTTTATTTAAATCTTGCAACGACTGAAAGATTGTCTTTTATATTTATACTTTACATTGGCTGAAACATCGCCAAATCTCACATTTCATGGGTTGAAAGATCGCCAAATGGTCCAAAGGAGTCATTGTTCGGAGGCACCATTTTCATAGCCCGAGAACGCCATGCCATGGCCTGAGGACCCTACTTTTATATTTTGCATATCATTATTCAAAGGCATCCTAGTTCGGAGGCACCATTTTCATAGCCTGAGAACATCATTTCATAGCTTGTGAATCCTCTATTATACGCTTCATGGCCCAAGACATCATGGTCTGAGACATCATCCTACCCGTCCAAAGACAACATTCATGGTCCAACGGGCACTTGCATCACATTTAAATTTATGCACGATATGTTTGTATTACTTATTTGCAGGTACACCGTCTAGCAACGACCATGACAGCAGGATTGATCCCACTTCGGTTCCCACAGCCTATCAGTCCCTGACCACCCTTCTCAACCTAAACATCACATCCATCCTTTACAAAACCTCCATCGGCATATTCCGCCAATAGATCCCCCGAACTACACATGGCATGATTCCTGTAAGACCAGGGATATGTAGGCAGCTCAGGAACCAGAGCTCAGTCAAAACCTTTCCAGTCGTTTCTTTCGGTCAAAATTGGCCATCATATCTTTACCCGACAACTCTTTCATCCTTCTCGGGTAAAGAGGGGCAGTTGTTGATACCCAACTTTTCCTTACATATTTTTTTTTCTTTACTTAAAATATTCTCAAAATAGCATGTACATGCATATATAAGCATGCCCAAGAGTTTTGGTATTTTTCCCTTATTTTTTAAGATTTTAAAACCAATTTATTATCTATTTTAATAGTAGAAAATTCAATAATTATTCCCAAACTTGCATGTTTGGTGAATAATTTATTTTTATTCTAATATTTACACCAAGATATAATTAAGGTAATTTTTACATATTTTTATACGTTTGTTTGGTATTTTGTTTTTAAGCTAAATTGCATATAATTGCAATTATAGCCTATTTTACAATTAACAGTATTTTATAACTATAAACTCATTTTCGGTTTTTTTAAATTAATATTTATATGTTGTTAATTAGTCCAGTACCGTTAATTTGTTTTACAAAACCTTTTTGACTATTTTATAAAATAATAAAAGAGGAAAATTGGCTATTTAACAAACATCCCTTTATCATTTCAATTTTAGTCAATTTGGCCACACCCTTATCAGATTTTAATTGGCCCAATATCCAATTAATATTACCCAGCCCAATCCCTAATATAACCCGGCCCAACCATGTCTTAATTTGAGCCGTTGATTAAATAAGATCAACGACCCAGGTTATTTTTCCTAAATTAAATCTAATTACCCCCCCAGACCCCTCATTTCTTCGAGACCGTCTCTCTCTCTCTCTCTCTCTCTCTCTCTCTCTCTCTCTCTCATCTCTTCCTCTCCCTTCTCTCTAGAACCTTTTGGTTCTTTCTTCTCCTATGGCTTCCACCGTCTCTCCGACCACCTCCAGTCTTACCCCTTTTGACCACCAGCCGCCATGAAACCCTAGCTCACTGATTCCCTCTATTCTTGAGACCCAGAAGCCTCCACCATACGGGATGGTTGCTGAAGCTTTGCTTAGTTTGTTTCCAGCCTTTCTCCGGCAAGTTTTGACTCGATGGTGTTCTAAGCACCATGGTTCTTGAGTTTCACGACCAAGTTTTCTTTACTCCTCACTGGTTTCTTGTGAAACCCTAATTTCTATCCAGACCTTTTAAATCTCTGTTTTTTTTATGATTTGTGACTCATTCCTTCATATTTTAAACCTTTCTTTACTCGATCTTTACAAATAATCAGTTTTAAGCATCTTCGTCCCCTATTTGAAACTAGGGTTTTTTGGGTTTCTTTTACGCACGTTTCAACCGATTTCTTTGTGATTAAAACCTTTTCCTTATTTATTCTAACCGATTTTATGCTCCTACTATTTTTTAGCTTGACTCTGCTAAAAACCCTAATTTCTAAAGATGTTTCTTCGTTTGATTATCTGTGTTAGCATGATTTTCTTTACTCTGATTCTATGTGTTAGCATGTTTCTTTTCTTCGATTATGTGTGTTACACTAATTTTCTTTGCCTCGTATCTATGTATTAGCATGTTCCTTCGTTTGATTGTGTGTGTTAGCCTGATTTTCCTTGCTTTGGTTCTGTTTGCTAGCCTACTTACTTGATTCTTGTCTCGTGGTCACCATGCTTCGAATATGTCCTGCTGAATCTTAGCCTATCGCGTTTGTTCATCTCTTGTTCCCTTCTGTCTATACAGCTAGTTTTGTTTGCTACTCTTGTTCATTCACCTCTATTTATATGTTAAGGATGCAAAATCATGATTTCGCATGATTGATTCTGACTTTCCTTGATTGTTGGTAATTGAAAGACTTTTTTTGAAAGCCCAAGAACTCTATTTACCTATTTAAATTAACTGATATTTGGTTACCTTATTTGCTATGGTACCTTGTCCTAATTAGCCTTTCCTTAATTGGATGTTTCCTGAATTTGGACCTAACTGACTACTATATGCAATACTAAACCTTGACTCCCTTATTTAATCCTGCACTGATTTTTCTACTTGCCTTATGTGGTGCTGAATCTTTTCGTTTGATTTTGATTCCCTTAACTGATGGGAATACTTCCTTGATTGTCTAAATTAATTGATTCGAGTTCTTAAATTAACATACTTCTGTGATTTTTACCTTATTTTACCACCTACTTTCAACTACAAATACCCTACTTCTCTCACACGAAAAAAAACAAGTTTTCCTGACACACACATCACTGAATACTCTCAATTCTGCATTCTCTTTCTCTTGTTTTTGCTCTATTGCTGTTCTATGCTCCTGCTTATTATTAGCCGGCTGCAAGCCAAGGCTAATATTGTGTTACTACTTTGTCTTTGCATCATGCTTTTTGCTCTTTTACTGGCATGCCCTAATTAATCTTCAAGTCTCCAACCTATGTGTTTACTTTTGTTTCAGTTCATTATCTTTCTGATTTTCTTCTACTTGTGCTTCTCCTGCTCAATGTGCAATTGATTCTTTGTTTTAGTACTTTACCATGTCTTCTAATTTACATACTAAGTCTGTAATATAATATTGTCTATCCCTAACGTTTACTTGCTATGCCTGTATCCAATTTGCTATGCATTAGCATGCCTAAACTTTACCCATTCCCAGTTCCCCTGATCCCTGGCGCTTTGTATGTCCTTCATGATTTACATGCTTCCAACTGTTTATCTTAAAATTGTTCCCCTGAATCTTCTGATCCTGTGCAGTCATTAAAACCTCTGCATCTCCTTTAGCATTGTGTGATCTATCTGTTCCCCTTTCCCCATGATCCTTGTATGCAATCCTGTATGGTTGAACTATTGTTTCTACTGTTTTCTTTTTAAAACAAATCTCTTGTTTTTGAAAACTCTTTTAAAGTACTTCTTCCCGCACTTCACACTACTCGTAGAATATAGGTTCTGCCCCCTTCGTGTGAGCATTGCTTTGGGTACCTCTGAGTACTCATTGAACTTTGACACACAAGGCTGGTATTCCATACTGCACTTGTCCTGCATTCTTCTAAGTTTTTAGGTGCTGGTATTGGCCAGGGACCCAATGGGGCCCTAGGGAGCTTTGCCGCACCTAGACCATGGCAAAGGCTGTGAAACTCGAAAGGAGTGAGGTTGGAAGACTGGGCCTGATTGAAGGTTCCCTATAGAATAGCTTCTTATTTTTCGTTCTTTATTACAGTAATTCAGATACTACTAGTTTGTAATAATTTGTAAACAAACTATTGGGGGTGAATAGTAAATATGGGGGAGGGTTATGCATTCTTAGTATAAATAATGGGTAGAAAACATGCTTATAGGATTTTTATTTACTTATCTGCGCAATAGATAACCTGTATAGGTCATGCATCTCATTCATTAGGGATCCTGCTTTAGGTTCTTTATTTTCAGCCTGCCATTATGCTCATCTTGTAACCACGATCAGTTAGTAACAAGTGAACAATTTTAATAAGCAAATGATCATTACTGCATTAGCATGTTAGAAACCATGTTTTAGGTACTCCTATATACATTAGATATCCTGCCCTTAGGACTTCTCACTCGTTCGAGTTGCAGTAGTTAATTCACGTTAGTCTAATAACTTTGTTAAAATATGGCTAAGTGGTTTGAAACAATTTTTTTTGCAAATACCTATCACGCGTACCTTTATAAATCAGAATCAAAATATGCATGTCCATCCCTTAAAATAACCAGACAATGTATACGACGCCTAGGAAAACTTTAGGCTCGATAAGAACTGATTAATTGTGTTTTTTAATTAGCTTAAGACCAACCAACTTCTTTAATTTCAACTATGCCGTTCCCATTTTTTTGCTTTGATTCTCTGAGTTCACTCTATTTTCTTAAAAACTCTGCTCCATCCGGAAACGATTTTTGAAATGGTGCACCTATTTACTCCTGCTAAGTTTCTGATTTTCAAGTTCTGAAATCACTGGGTCACCAATCTCTGCCATGCTATTTTACTTGTCTTGAAATTACTGTTACTACTTTATTTTAAAAAAAAACTGCTGATATCTATTCTTTTATTTTTGTAAAAAAATTCCTATCTTTGAGACCTTGAATGCATTTAAGTCATGCTAAACTATATGCTTGTCTTTGTTTTCAAGGAGGTTTGTTTGAGCCCTCTCTATCTGTTATGCGCTTTTCCCCCATATTTGTTACATATGTATGTTGATTGTCGCCTTAGAATTTTGTCCTTTGAAATCATAAAACCTCATAACCCTTCCCTTTAGGATTAGTAGTCCCAAATACCTCCGGGGCTGATAGGATGGGGGCGGGTATTAGTATGCAATAAGTAAAACGAGACCATTCTGCGTTTAATACTTTAACCGGGTGGGAAAGGGTAGATATGGATATGATGACCACGCGATAACACCACATGTATAAACGGTTACCGGGTGTTGTGTGGGGTGATACATATTAATCATAAACCTAGGACCCCCCTTTCCCTTTGTTTGTTTTCATCTTCTTTTGTAAAACTATTCAAACTTTTTCATAAATCTCTGTCTTCCCTACTTATATTCAAAGTTGTTTTTTAGCTTATTTGCAATGTTATATATTTGAATCTTTGATTGTTTGTTTGATTACATAAAGTCAAAATATAGCATGGCTGGGAACCACACTAGTGGATCTTGAGGGGTGCCTAACACCTTCCCCTCGAGATAATTTCTAGCCCTTACCCATTATCTGGTTCTTCTTCTCTTTTTGAATTTCTTAGTGTCCTAGTGAATTAATCATTAGGTGGCAACTCTTCAATTCCAAAACCCAAATCCCAAAATGGAATAGAGTTGTCCTCCCAAATGTCGTAAACCCAATTTCGCGAGAAAAAAGGGGCGTCGACAACTACCTCCCATTGAAAAATCCTTTTCACAATCAATTTAAAAAAACCTTTAGCACTCTCACATGGTATGAGCTTAATAAAAGAACTTGAGAATGTGATTCAGCTACTGAAGTTGTCCAACGGAACTTCCAGTCCTTCAATTTTGGAACATGATTTTTGTAAACATGAACAACAACTACACTCTCAACCAGGCACAGATACAAACTAATTAATTGCAAATAGAGAAAAAGCCTGACACGATGTTGACATGTTCAAAACATTGACTCAGTCACATTGGTGTGATGATAGCCAAGCCCATCGCAAAGAAAATATCAAAACAGTCCGTCACAAACTTAATTCAAAGAAGAAGAAGGCAAACAAAGCATTCTGAAGATTGTATATGGAAGCATATGTTATTTGGTTTGAACAAAAACCACAAAATCAAACAAACGCCCTGACCAAATCAAACAAATGCACTAAAAAAACTGGCAGATTTGCTTCCAACACAGTGTAGAATTTTAAACTCAAAGTCATGCAAATAGGTTGCCAATACAGTGCAAACAGGGTAGATTTTCAGCGAGGTGATCCTAGGCTAACTCAGAAGCCGATTCAAGTAAACATGCTAACAGGGAATGGAATCTCATCCTTTACGCTTCAACAGGACAAAAGATTCAGGAGAGGCTAACAAATACAAACTGATTTCAATGATAACAGAACACACTACCAACAAGTTTCATATTAAATTCTATTTAAAGAAGTTCAACAGGTAGAAATGGCTACTGGAAACATGAACTTTGATGGTCATCTCAATTTGGTAAGCCATGAAAAGCACATACCATCGAGGAAAGCTTCATCAACTCCAAACTAGCAAGAACATGGCAAAATAGTTACGAGATCAAAGGAAAGAGAAAACTAAACAATTCTTTGACTTCTAATTTAAAAAAAAACAAAATCTGATGAACAAAGAGAGTTCACAGAAACAGGTCATATAGAGTCCGGAAAGCACACATAATAAGAAGTAACCTCATAGTTTCATTCTCGCTCATGATTTTCAAAGCTGAACTCATCGTTCGTTTGAAAGCGATGACATCTTGATTCAGAATATACTTCGAGCCCGAGTAACAGTCACGACATATAGGAAATAGAAGACGACTACTCAAATCGACTC
The DNA here is from genome assembly GCA_026770625.1 of Nicotiana glauca. Classification (NCBI taxonomy): domain Eukaryota; kingdom Viridiplantae; phylum Streptophyta; class Magnoliopsida; order Solanales; family Solanaceae; genus Nicotiana; species Nicotiana glauca. The sequence continues at coordinate 16,892 of MU700821.1, read as the reverse complement.
TTATTGACTATATATACTCAAGCACATGCCACGATTAAGAATACATTCATTCAACAGAAAATTCGATCATAACACGAAACAGATCACTCTAGACTGAATCTCATAGCTCCACAGCACTGAAACAAAAATAGAGTCGCATAGAATAAAAGAGAGGAAAATTGAACTTGAAATTGCAAATCTCCTTTATAACAATTACAGACTCGACAATACACCTCTCGACCCCAAATCCTAGAGAGGTTCAGCAGCAAATCAACAAAACGACAGTAGAAAACCAAGCTCGAACTTCAATTTTTATCTCCTTGGAACTCGAAACCGAATTCAGAAAAAAAATTGCATATATGTTTTTCTCTTAAACTTTGAAAGAAATCCTCCAAAATAGAAAATAAAATCAGAAAACCCAAAGTTAAAGAAAACTTTCAACCTTTTCTCTCCAAAATTTTACCTGAATCCCCCTCACACAATCGGATAAGGCTTCTTTTTGAAGACCAATCCTTGATGAATGTGGGGATCGGATTTAGTGAAATCAATCCAACGCCTCACACTCATCCAACAAATCGTCCCAAGAAGCTTCCAATCGTGAGACAAAACTCAATTTCAAGCGAGTGAGAGGAGAGGGGAATATTAGCATCAGAGACCGTTAGCAATGGCAAGATGAAAGAAGGAGGGACACGTTGGTTAAGGATTTGGGATTCACTCGCCTGAATTTGAACTGAATTGGGGCTTGGATTCGAGTTCTTCTTGTGGAGAAGAAGAACAGTCGCGTGGGGTGTTAGATATTAGGGCTCATCCATTTATTTGTGTTATGATTTGGGTGAATAGGGTGGGCCAGGGGTAATTTGGGTCGGGTCTGGGGTAAATTAGGCAGGTTGGGGCATGGGATTTGGGCTGGTGGGCGGGTGAGTGTTATTTGGGTTAGGGAAGTTGGGTCAAATTGATATTCAGCCCAAAAATGAACCTAAATCCCTTTACAAATCATTTCCCCCTTTTTTTATTTTCTAATTAATGAAATCCCAAAATTAAAACTCTTAAATTGTCTAAATTGTAGAATTACCTAATCATAATAATTATAAGAGTCACTTGGTCCTAAATTAAAAGGGAAAATCAATAGACTAAAATTAAAAGGTGTAAAATGAGCTATTTTTGTGAATTTTATTTTTTTAATGAAAGAATTAATTACTAATTGTAAAATCAAACCTAAATGCGATGCATGGAATTTTGGTTTTCTTTTTTTATTTTTTGATTTATTTTTAATAGAAATTAAATATGCACAAAAATGCAGATAATTAATAAAATCCTATAAAATTGGAAAAAAATATTTTTTTTTGTATTTATGGGAGTTATACCTATAGGGAAAAAAATCACATACTCACAGCTGCCCCTATTTGTTCGGAAACATGAAGAGTTTTCGTGCAAAGATAAATTGAGCGGATATGAGCGATTTTTGCCCGTTTGAATATTCTGTGGGAAGCATTTTGAAATATTTGACCGTAGCCTGCTTCTGAGGCTGCTTCTATGGTTGGTAGCTGGGACAACCATGAAGCTGTAATTTAAGTGTTGCTGCTGCTTACTGAACCCCCTTATTACACCATGTCAAAAATAAAAATAAGCTAGACTAAGCTATGACCTATGCATATCTACATCTTCAAACTTGCTCTTGAGGTTCTTGTTACCTTGTTGACTTGTATTCTCCCGGTGAGATCACTTTGTTGCCGACTTGAATTGTAATCCGAGATGTTTTCCCTTTCTCTAGCTGGATGCCTGACTACTGAACTGTATTTTGAGATGTTGCACCTTTTTCCAGGTGGATACCTGATTGCTGAACTCGAATTGTATTCTCATGCTCTCTAGGCGGGCTCCTGACTGCTGAACTTGAAATGTATTCCCATGCTCTCCAGGCAGGCTCCTGACTGCTAAACTTGAAATGTATTCCCATGCTCTCCAGGCGGGCTCCTAACTTTAAAACTTGAAATGTATTACCATGCTCTCCAGGCGGGCTCCTGATTGCTAAACTTGAAATGTATTCCCATGCTCTACAGGCGGGCTCCTGACTTCAAAACTTGAATATATTCCCATGCTCTCCAGGCGGGATCCTGATTGCTAAACTTGAAATGTATTCCCATGCTCTCCAGGCGGGCTCCTGACTGCTAACCTTGAAATGTATTCCCATGCTCTCTAGGAGGGCTCCTGACTTCAACTTGAAATGTATTCCCATGCTCTCCAGGCGGGCTCCTGATTGCTAAACTTGAAATGTATTCCCATGCTCTCCAGGCGGGCTCCTGATTGCTAAACTTGAAATGTATTCCCATGCTCTCCAGGCGGGCTCCTGACTTCAAAACATAAAATTTATTCCCATGCTCTCCAGGCGGGCTACTGACTGTTGACTTGAAATGTATTGCCATGTTCTCCAGTCTGGCTCCTGACTGCTAAACTTGAATGTATTCCCATGCTCTCCAGGTGGGTTCCTGACTGCTAAACTTGAAATGTACTCCCATGCTCTCCAGGCAGGCTCCTGACTTCAACTTGAAATGTATTCCCATGCTCTCCAGGCGGGCTCCTGACTGCTGAACTTGAAATGTATTCCCATGCTCTCCAGGCAGGCTCCTGATTGCTAAACTTGAAATGTATTCCCACGCTCTCCAGGCGGGCTGCTGACTTCAAAAATAGACAAGACAAAGAAAATCTCCTGCCCCAGTTTGGTACCTGGGCACATATGTGAGTGTTAAACTAAATCATATTACCAAATATTACTAAGAATTTAAAGGCTAGGTCCCATTATCCAGGGGGGTCCTGACAACTCTTAATTAAATGACAATTATAAATCTAAGTTATGTCTTCTAAAGATGTGACTTCCACTAAATCTTGTTATCTAAGAGGGTCTTAAACTACTCCACATTATCTAGGAGGGTCCTGACAACTCCTAGTTAAAAGACAGTTTTGAACCTAAATCATATCTACTGAAGGTACGACTTCTACTATATCTTGTTATCTTAAGCAGACCTTAAAGTTACCTCCCATGATCCAGGAGGATCCTGACAACTTCTACTTGAATCATATCTTAAACATACTGACTTTAAAACCAAATTATATTCCTTAGGGTACATTTATGCTAGATTTTGCTACTTATGACTGTTTTGAAATGTAAACTAGGTCCCATTTTTCGGGAGGGTCCTGACAATTATAATCAAACCTGTCTGATGCTTGCCTTTCCATACGAAGGGTTTCTCCAAAACGAACAAAATTTCCTGCCCCTGTTTTAATCAGAGAAAAATCTTGTCAGTTTAGAAATATGGTGGTTGGTTTGTGGGCTTGACTTTGAGGATGATTGCTCCTTCATTTCCCCTGTTCGTTTTGATTTCCACTCGAAGACCTTGCTTGTTTATTGACTAACCACTTTCTCTGTTACCCTTATCACAGAAAATACCTCTTCTCCGTTAGACACAGTACCCTTTATCTGTCGTAGTGCTCATGAACTGACATTTACTAGACCTTTGTGTTTCATATGAGCCCCAATGCATGTTGATTTCCACCCACTCCATGAGTATGTTGTTCTTCCCTATATTAAGCCACTAGCCCCTGACCTTGAGGTCCATTGCTCCTTCACTTGCCATGATAGCTTTGATTTCCACTTGAAGACCCTACTTGTCACTGGTCAACCACCTTTTTGTCAATCCTACCACAAATAATACCTTTGATCCGTTCACCATAAACCCACCATCTTGTTGCATTGTTCATGAATTAATATGTGCCAAACCTTCGTGTTTCACAAGGATCCCAGAGCATGTTGACTGTTACCAACTCAGTGTGCTTGTTGTTCTTTCTTGATTTATGACGCTTTGATGTGATAACCAGATCCCATTTTTTTCAATTAGAAAGGTGGTGGCAGATTTTGAAGTTATTTCTCACTCGTTATGACCAAACAGACTCAAGAGGAGGAAGTAAACAAGACAAAAGGAACATAGTAGAAGACAATAGAAAGAGATGATTCCTAACAAGAAAACCACAAAGTAGAAACCTATCGGATATGGATACCAACTCTAATGACCATGACATGCACTTGCGACCTATTCTGTTAAGCAAATCTGATGTTCAGCTCTTGTCATACCTTTTTGCAGTGAAACTGGGCTTCAATGCTCTGCTTATCCAATCTGATTCACAATCCTTATTCGACTTGTAGTGCCCGAAGTGTTTTCACTATCAAGCCTCTCTCATTTTGTTCTTTCTCTCAACTTACAGTCGTCTCAAGGTGCCCATAAGGGTTTTCACTAATAATACTCTCTCATTCTTGATTTCTCTCAGCTTTCATCGTCTTACGGTACCCGTGATGGTTTTCAATAATAAGACCCTCTCATTTTCCATTTTCCTTGTTTGGACCGGAGTGTTGCCCCTGATATGATTCACCTTTACTCGCTTGACTTGGCATCTCTCGAAGACTGATCGAAAGGTCTTTCTTTGGACCATAATGTGGGTTTTTGGATGGGGTTATAAAGAAAGGGTAAAAAAGGCTCAAAACAATTCAAATGGATTCAAGATTACAACTCTTTGGAATCAGATTTCTTACAACAACCGCAACTTCTGCCCCAGTTTCTTTTCTTGGGGACTTTTGGATTTTTACTTTGATGAGACCGAACCGTGAGCTGCCTACGTATCCTTAAAAGGAATCAGGTCGAACGTAGTTCATGAACGTTTTGTTGGTGTTATTTTTCTTTTTCTTTTCTTTTCACTTTTTTTCCTTTTCCTTTCTTTTTCCCTTTTTGTTGTTTTGTTGTTTTGTTGTTTTTTTGTTTTTATTTTTTTCTCTTTTTCTTTTTCTTCTCTCTTTCTTCTTTTTTTCTTTTTCTTCTCTTTTTTCTCTTTTTTTTCTTTCTCTTTTCATTCTTTTCTTTCTCCTTTCTCTTTTTCCTTTACTTATCTTTTGCGTTTGCGTTTCTGAACTTCGCTACTGATTCCAAAAGAGGGGTATGAAAGAAAATAAATAAGGCTCAAAGGGGTAACAAAAGATAAAGTGTTTAGATAGCAGAACAAAATGCCTTCGTCATTCCAAGCTTCAAAACATGCCAAGTACACACAACACAATTAAACAAACCAAGGAAAATATTTATAACATCTTGATTGTATGAGACTTGATAACCATATCCGCACATTTGCCTCTTATATCTGTTGAATGCAAAGCACCATTGGACAACACTCTCACTTTCCTTACCATGAACGGCCCCTGAAAATTGGGCAAACTTGCCTTTGGTTTCAACCTGATGCTGAATGATGCATTTCAATAGGATTTCTCTATGTTCTATCTGCCCCAATTTTACATGGTTCGGGCTTCAAATGATCACAAAGTGTCCAAATCTGTTCTTATTTCCCTCAAGTGCCCCTATCATCTTCAAAATTGTTTCAATGCTTCATGATTAACTAACTTTTGAGACCAGGCTGAGAATTACGCATGCATGTCATGTCACTAGAGTCAACAGGAAAAGAACTATAAAAAGAAAAGAGAACTAAACAAAAATGACTAGAAATTATAGAAAATAGAGAAATGCATTGGACAGACGATGAAAGAGTTTGGACAACAAAACAAGAAACATAAACTGGGGTACAACCCTAAAAGAAACCTAGATAACACTAAATGAGATACTACGACTAAAGGAACTAGACAAAATAAAAGGATAGACATGTTTGTGTCACAAGACAATATCACGATTACAACCCTGAAATAACCCGGACAACAGAAATGACAACAAACTAAGCTAACAAAGCTCCTCTCCGGCTGACCAAGAAATGGAGCGTCTTTTCAATTACCAAGCACGTTATCTTAGCCACTGAATTCTACATCAACAATACTAGGAACTTCACAAGTCTTCATCACATTGCTCTTAACAAGTTGCTTTTGGGTTCCTTTTGTCGGCTCGTTCTTAAGATCAACCTTTGATATCATTGAAAGCTTAGTAGCACTTGAACCTCTGAGGCTCCCATAATAGTTCTCACATTCTTTTTCAAAATAAATCATACCCACCATATGCGTTTCATTATGCACAGGTGATGGACTTTGGCTAGTGTTTGCTGCATCTGGATTTGGCACGACAACGTCTCCTGCATCAATAAGCTTTTGAATCGCATTCTTCAGATTCCAACACTTCTTTATGTCATTCCCCGGGGCGTCTGAGCAATATGCGCACCTTTGGGAAAAATCAAACTTTTGTGGAAGAGGGTTTGGCATTTTTATCTGGATCGGCTTCAACATGTCCGAATTCCTTAGCCTCTGGAGCATATTGGCATATGACTCTCCCAATGGAGTGTAGGCTTTCTTCTTCCACAACCTCTCATTCTTAAGTTCTTGATTGGGCCGGAATCCTGATCCAGGGGGTTTTTGGGGGGGCTCGTGGAGGTGGGAAGGTGCTTTGTGGAGCTGGGTAAGTATTCTGTAGGGTTGGCACATGCCATTGCGCGTGGGCAGGAGGTTGAGGGTGTATTTGTGCATGATGGACGGAGAAGTGGGGATCTGGAGGTGGGTAGTAGTGTTGTGGCGGGCTTTATGGAGTGTGGGGGTAAGTTTGGGGGTGGGGTCGAGGCTGGTTATAGTAAGATAATGGGCCCCTGGACCAAGCCCTTGACTCAACTACAGCAACGTCCTCTTTCTTCTTCTTCCCCAGTACGCTCCCAGTGCCGCTTTAAATGGCCTGGGTAGTTGCTTTGATTGCGGAATAAATCATGATCTTGTTGGTCTTGAGTCCTTCCTCTACCATGCTTCCCATTTTCACCACAACATTGAAAGATTTCCCTACTGCTGACACCAAGTGACCGAAATAAGTGGGCTCTAAGGCCTGCAAGAAGTAATCGACCATTTTACTCCCTTTCATCGGATGGTCAACCCTCGCTGCTTGCTCTCTCCAACGGAACCCATATTCTCTGAAACTTTCCCCGAGTTTCTTCTCAATCTTTGTCAATGATAGACAGTCTAGGAAAATTTCAAGATTGTACTGAAAATGGCAGGCAAATGCTTGGGCCAGATCGTCCCAAGTGTACCACCGACCATGATCTTGTCGGGTGTACCATTCCAAAGTTGAGCCACTTAAACTTTGACTAAAATATGCCATCAGTAATTTATCCCTTCCACCTGCCCCTCTCATCTTGCTACAACAACCTCTCAGGTGCGCCACTGGATCACCATGCTCGTGATATAAATCAAACTTGGGCAGCTTGAACCCTGCTGGTAATTGGACATCTGGGAACAGACACAGGTCTTTATATACCACACTTACTTGTCCACCTAGCCCCTGCATATTTTTGAAAGATAGCTCGAAGCTTTTGACTTTCCTAACCACCTACTCCCGCTCGGAATTCTTAGAAGGCTTCTCAGTTTTTGCCGAGAGATCAAAATGAGGAGTGTAAGAACATGGTTCTGGTGCTTTGAAGGTTGAATCTGGGGGGTAATAATGATTGCCTTGAGTCTGGAACAGAGGCTCACTGGAAGATCGGTGCAATGTAGTAGATGGAGGTGCCACAATCACATGAGTGGTTGGTGGGGTAGGGTATGGGACTTGTTTGGATGGTGGAGCTGAGGTTGTTTGGGAAGTGGTTCCATAGCATTGTTGGTAGGTAGGAAAGGACGGGAATGAATTCACAGTGGGAGTATCTTGAGGTTGAGCCAACAGTGGGATATAAGCAGGGTTGGCAGGATAAACTGGTGGTGGATGCCCCTTTACCCAGGCTTGATACATTTCAGCCATTTGCTGCTTCAGCTTATACATCTCTTCTTTCATCGAATTAACATCCACTTCTTTTGATGGGTCAACACTACTCTCCATCTAGTTCTTGGTTGGCTATGTTCAGCTTGCCTTTTGACCGGGTATTATAGGAATGGGTTGCCAGAATGCCAATCAACTAACCACCTGCCTGAACTCAATACATCAACAACAACTTTGTTCGTGATTAGGGTTTTAATAGATTGGTAACCGCATATTTGGGGAATGAATGCACCTAAGTAGGTAACCGTTTCTATTATGCATTTGCTCGACTGCTTGCGTCATCCCAGTTTTTCCTTATTTCTATTTGTAACCTCCTTTTCTTTTCTTTCCTCTCTCTTTCATTCCTGTTTTCTCTTTTGTTTCTACCCTCTCATGCCTCTCTCTTGTTTTTCTGCTCTTATTTTCTTTTTCTTTACTTCTCCTCTCGTGTTTTTCTTCTTTCGTTTTTCCTCTCTTCTTTTTTCCTTTTTTCTTTTTTATTTGGTTACGGTCGAATCCTGTGGAGATTGCCTACGTATTATACCCCGCATGAATCAGACCAAGCGTAGTTCTTGGGGATATAAATGAAAAATAAATAACAAAATATTTTTGGGATTTTCAAGTTTTCATAAAAACAAACACTTTGACTACAATGACTTAAGACTCACAGACTCAAAAGACACTAACAAACATTTTTTTAAACATCAACTCAAAGTACCTAACAGACTCCAAAATGACTTAAAAGACTCAAAATAGACTTGAACCTCAAGAAAGTACAGACGCGAACAAAGATCACAAATACATTAAAGCCTTGAAAACTCCTGGAGCCCTCGGGGTGTTGTTTGGTTCTGCTGCGGGCCCATCTGCAAGATACCCTTGGAGCCTTTCCAAATTATTCATTATCTGCCAGAAAAATATCATGACTGCCACGAAGAAAGTGGTGCGGGTCATGTCCTCACATGCTTGACATTTTACCACGATGTACTCTGCAATTGCCCTGACACTCTCACGAATCCTACCCTTCTCTTGCAATAAATACCCAATTTGCCGGGCTCTAGCTTCCAAAGTTTGCTCAGCTGCATGGCTCTGTTCTTGAAATTATCGCATATCCCTTTCCAACCGTGCTATCAAGGCATAACAATGCTCCCTTTCGGCCTTGAAATCTCTTTCCTGCTTAGCCAGTTCATTTTCAAGGATCTGGACATTTTTTGGTTATACTCACCATCCCCTTGTTGTATTTCTCCTTTAGTTGGCGGATGAGACTGGCTCGTTCCCCTGCATCCTTAGCTAACTTGGCTCGGGCGTTTGCTAGCTCCACTTCAGTCTTTTGCAAATCATCCTCGAAATCACGTGCCTTCTGGGTAAGATTGTAGATGAGCTTTTCATCTTTTCTACTCCTGCCCGAGTTTTAAATTGCTATTTTTATCTTCCGGATTTTGGCTTTGAGGGCTTCATTCTCTTGGACAAATATTCTTCTCTCACCTTCATGTGACGACCCAAAGGGTCATCACCTATTTTCTCATTCGTTCCGTGCTTCCGAGCGTGTAGCCGGAAGGCTTAAATATGAATTCTGTGTGAAAAATGATGAATTTTGATATTAATATGATTAAAGTTGACTTTGGTCAACATTTTGGGTAAACGGACCTAGACCCGAGATTGGACGGTCTCGCAAGCTCCGTAGAAAAATATAGGACTCGAGCATGTGCCCGGAGTCGAATTCCGAGGTCTGGAGCCCGAGAAAAGAAATTTTCTGTGAAATTATTTTTCTGAAATTATTAAGGAAAAAGGAAATGAAAATTGATTAAAAGACTATGGTAACGGGCTCGTATTTTTGATTCCGACGCCGATACAAGTTTTATATGTGATTTAAGAACTTTCTGTAAAGTTTGGTTGAAAACGGACGTCGTTTGACGTGTTTCAGACTATAAGTTCCAAGTTTGAAAGTTTATGAAGTTTAGAAGAAAATCATGTGTTTTGAGGCTTAATCCAATGTATATGATGTTATTTTGGTGATTTGATCACGCGAGTAAGTCCGTAGGATATTTTTGAGGTTGTGTGCATGTTTGGTTTGGAGCCCCGAGGGCTCGGTGAGTTTTGGATAGGTGTCGAGCTGCATTTTTGACCTTAGAAATCTTAGAAAAAGTTGCTGGCATGAACAGACCTGCTGCGAAGCCTGACTCGCAAATGCAATATCGCAAATGCGAGTGGCACTTCGCAAATGCGAAGTTAGCCCAGTTCGGCCAATTCTCACAAAAGCGAGGATTTTACTCGCAAATGCAAAAGTCCCCAGGCCTGCCTAGTTTCACAAATGTGAAGTTCCACATCGCAATTGCGAAGTGAGGGGCTCGCAAATGCGAGACCATGTTCGCAAATGCGAAGGTCTCGTTCATGGCGTGGCTTCGCAAATGCGAAGTAGAGTTTGCAATTGCCACTTTTTGGTCGGGGTTCGCAATTGCGAACCCCTGTTCGCAATTGCTACATCAGAGACTCAGCAGATTAATACTTGGTCGAATTTTCAACACTTTTCTCCATTCTTTCAACTCAAACACTCCATAGGCGATTTTTCAAGCACAAACGTTCTTCCAAATCATTTGTAAGTCAACTTTTACTTAATTTCATCAATCTCTAACATCATTAAACATGTTTTTATCTTAAAATCAAGGATTTTCATGGGTGAAAATGGGGATTTTGGGTAGAACCTGGGTTTTCATAAAATTAGGGATTTAGACCTCAATTTGAGGTCCGATTTCAAAACAAATAATAGATATGAACTCATGGGGGAATGGGTAACCGGGTTTTGGTTCGAACCTCGGGTTTTGACCATGTGGGCCTGGGGGCATTTTGGGAATTTTTGAGTAAAACTTTGGGAAATTCATTTTTATGCATTCAAGTTGATTCAATTAGCATTTGTTGATACATTCAAGTAATTTGTGACTAGATTCGAGCGGTTTTGTGGTGAATTCGAGGGGTAAAGCTATACTAGAGGCTTGAGTGGACTTTTGGAGCATTTGAGGTAAGTGTTTGATCTAACTTTGGCTTGAGGGAATAGGATTAGAGTGTTATTAATTGCTAATTGCTAAATGATCGAGTACGGTGTATAGGCATGGTGACGAGTATCTATACACCAGTGTCTAGCATGACTGTGGGTCCTTGTTTGTACTTATTCTGATATTTTTGGGACTCTTCCATGCTAATTGATGAATTCTACAAAATGTGAAAAGTATGAGGATTAGTTATGAATTGTGAATTTTTTGGAGCGTTGGCTCGAACAATAAAAATACTATTGAGTAAGAAATTAAATAAATGGGAAGAGATATGATTAATCCCTTGCCAGGATGGTTTGAGTATATTGATTATCTCTCTTGCTGGGATGTGAAAGTTGTTGTTGTTTCTCCCTTGCTGGGATTTAGCTGTTTAATTGTATTTTCCCTTGCCGGGACATTTCTTATTATTTGTTTATTCCCTCGCCCCGTTTGGTTGTGATTACTGTTTGGGTGAGGAGGAGTGATAATGCATGAAGGGTCATTCCATGCCATGTTTTGATTATATTTGCACGAAGGGTCATTCCATGCTATGTTTTGATTATATTTGCATGAAAGGTTATTCCGTGCCATGTTTTGATTATCTTTGCATGAAGGGTCATTCCGTACCATGTTTTGATTATTTATGCACGAAGGGACATTCCGTGCTCCGATTTGATTATAACTGCATGAACGGTCATTCCGTGCCATGATATGAGAGTTATGTGAGGAAAATCATGAAGGGTGATGCCGTGCACTTTATTTGATCGCCTTTGGTGAGAATGAGAGTAAAAGCACGAAGGTTGATGCCGTGCAACTGTTGATTTTATCTTGCTCTCATTAATTTTTGTTATTGCCATGTTTCTTACTTAAATTGTTGATTTTATATCCAGACTGTACTGCCCCATAGTATGCTTCCCTTCCTCTTAACTGTTCAGTTTCTGTATTCTTTCCTTTTGTCGCATATATATATATATATATATATATATATATATTGAACTGCACAGGTTGAATTGGTAGTCCTGTCTAGCCTCGTCACTACTTCGCCGGGGTTAGGCCAGGCACTTACCAGTACATGGGGTCGGTTGTGCTGATGCTACACTTCTGTGCTATTTTGCACAGATCACGGTACTGGAGCAGCTTTTGGACCACAGTAGTAGGATATTGATCGGGAGCTGACTTCAGTTCAGGGACTTATGAGGTAACCTAGTTGGCGTTCGCAGGCCGAAATCCCTTTCCATGTTTTCAGTTTGTTTTCACTGTACCGAGATAGACATTTATGTACTTCTATTCAGAGTTGTTTGTAGCACTCTTTAGTAGTTCGTGAGATAGCGACACCTGTCTTGGATAGAGAAATATTAAACTTCTGCATTTTGGGTTTTCAGTTATTTATGTTTTAAAGACTTTCGCTTTTAGTTAAATGACTCATTATTCTTATTATTGTTGGGTTGTTATCAGAAGATGTTTAAATGCTTGGCTTGCCTAGCTCCGACAGTAGGCGCCATCACGACTCCCGATGGTGGGAAAAATTCGGGTCATGACAAGTTGGTATCAGAGCTCTAGGTTACATAGGTCTCGCTACTCACGGACAAACTTGGTAGAGTTTGAGGGATCGGTACGAAGACGTCTGTATTTGTCCCTCAGAGGCTACGGAGTTAGGAAAAGTTTCACTTTTGTTCTTTCTTGTCATGCGATTCTGTTTCTCAAATACTGATCGTCTTTCCACTCTATTATTTCACAGATGGCGAGAACACGTGCTTCCTCTTCTACCGCGCAGCAGCCCGTGCCCCCAGAAGCAACTCCTGTGAGGGGCAGAGGCCGTGGTCGTGCCAGAGGCCGAGGCAGGGGTAGAGCTCAGCCCCGGGGAGCAGTCCTGGAGGTGGAGCCTCATATTGACTATGATGAGGAGGTTCCAGCCCCACCAGCTCAGGTGGGCCCAGCTCAGGTCCCAGGAGGGGTCATGGTCACCCCAGATCTTCAGGACGCTTTAGTCAGATTGGAAGGCTTTATGGAGAGCGTCACTAGAGCGGGTTCGCTTCCAGTAGCACCAGCCACTTCCCAGGCTGGAGGAGGGGTTCAGACTCCTGCTACACGTACTCTGGAGCAGGTAGCTCCCCAGGCTCATGTCCCAGTGGTTCAGCCAGCTGTGGCAGCTCAGCCAAGTATTGTAGCCCAGACTAGCGATGGAGCGACGATGTCTTCAGATGCTTTGTGGAGACTTGATATGTTCTCCAAGCTCTTCACCACCATATTCAGCGGTGCTTCATCAGAGGATCCTCAGGATTTCTTGTTCAGCTGCCATGAGATCCTTAGGACTATGGGTATTGTGGAGACCAATGGGGTCGACTTTGCCACCTTTGGGCTTGTAGGATCCGCCAAGACTTGGTAGAGGGACTATTGTTTATCCAGACCAGCAGGGTCGCCAACATTGACATGAGATCAGTTTGCAGAGTTATTTTTGGAGAAATTTCTCCTAGTTACTCAGCGGGAGGCACTTCACAGGCAGTTTGAGCTCCTCCAGCATGGCTCCATGACAGTCACATAGTATGAGACTCGGTTCATTGATTTGGCATAACATGCTATTGTTATACTCCCCAAAGAGCGAGAGAGGGTGCAGAGGTTCATTGATAGATTGATTCAGCCGATCCGTCTCCAGATGGCTATGGGAGCCGGTAGTGAGATTTATTTTCAAGAGGTAGCTAATGCGGCCCGCAGAGTTGAGATGGCCCTTGCACAAGGAGGTGGTCATGTGTCGGATAAGAGGCCTCGTCATTTTGGTAGGTTCAGTGGTACCTCGTCTGGAGGTAGGGATTCTTATGGTGGAGGCCATTCATCGAGGCCCTTTTAGTCAGCACTCCAGGTTTCTCATGGTACTCCAGGCGGTGGTGGTTCTCAGCAGCATTATTCTGATCAGCAGCCCATCAGTGCACCTCCACTTCAGAGCTTCCGGGGAGGACATTCAGGTTGACATGGCCAGCAGTCTCAGCAGCCGAGGTCTTGTTATAGGTGTGGTGACCCCGATCACATTATCAGATTTTGCCCTCTATCCTTGGGTAGTTCTCATCAGCAGGGTCCTCGCCCCATGATTCAGGCACCAGGTGATCCACAGCTTGCCCAGCCAGCTAGAGGCGGGGGTAGGGATCATAGAGGCGGAGTTAGAGACCGTAGAGGTGGAGCTCGGACCGGTAGAGATAGGGGTCAGCCAGTAGCCGATCGTCCCAGAGACATGGTTCAGGGAGGTAAGGCCCAGCCCCGATGTTATTCTTTGCCAGCTAGGCCAGAGGCTGAGTCTTCAGATGCTATTATTACAGGTACTATTCTGGTCTATGATAGGGATGCTTCAATGCTATTTGACCCTGGGTCTACGTATTCATATGTGTCGTCTTATTTTGCATCCTACCTGGCTATGCCTAGTGATGTTTTGGGTATACCTGTTTATGTATCTACACCGGTGGGTGATTCTATAGTGGTCGACCGAGTTCATCATTCCTGTGTGGTAGTGTTTGAGGGTCTTAAGACCCATGTTGATTTGTTGCTCTTAGACATGGTGGATTTCGACGTCATATTAGGGATGGATTGGTTATCCCCATATCATGCTATCTTGGATTGTCATGCCAAGACCGTGACCTTGGCTTTGCCAGATTTTCCCTGACTAGAGTGGAGAGGAAACCCAGGTCATGCTACTCACAGTGTTATTTCATATGTTAAGGCTCGACGCATGGTCGAGAAGGGGTGTTTATCTTATCTGGCGTATGTTCCCGACTCCAGCGCAGAGGTTCCTTCTATTGAATCTATTCCTATTGTTCGGGAGTTCCCCGAAGTTTTTCCTTCAGACCTGCCGGGTATGCCGCTCGACAGGGATATTGATTTCTGTATTGATCTGGCCCCAGGCACGCAGCCCATTTCTATTCTGCCGTATCGCATGGCCCCGCCAGAGTTGAAGGAGTTAAAGGACTAGTTGCAAGATTTGCTAGAGAAGGGTTTATCAGGACTAGTGTTTCTCCTAGGGGTGCGCCTGTATTATTTGTGAACAAAAAAGATGGATCGATGAGGATTTGCATTGATTACGGGCAATTGAACAAGGTGACAATTAAGAACAAGTATCCACTGTCGAGGATTGATGATTTAATTGACCAGCTTCAGGGTGCAAAGGTGGTTTCAAAGATAGACTTGAGATCTGGCTACCATCAGCTGAGGATTAGGGCGTCTGATGTCCCTAAGACAGCATTTCGCACTCGATACGGGCATTATGAGTTTTTGGTCATGTCATTTGGGTTGACCAATGGCCCA